>JAKWJA010002052.1:0-51375 GCA_027704765.1 Solanum habrochaites
AGATCTGCAGGGGAATACATTCAAGAAAGAACAACTCACGGCCACCGAAACCGATCAACGAAGGTTACTTTGGGTAGTGTTCCTTGAGATGTGCCAAGAAAAGCTAAACACCTTTACTAAACCATTTCTTGCACGAAGAAAGAAAGGAGATGAACGCACCGGATTGGAAGTGTAGTCACATTCCCACACTAACAGATCTGTCCCAGGCTTGGCTGACGTCACCGTTTTAGCATACAATCCCAAGATCTCAAATTGCGAGGAAGCCCCCAGTCATTCACCCAGAATCACATCCAAAATCAACATCTCTAGATAACCAAATCTACATAAGTGTTATCCCCACCAATTCACAAACAAGAACTATATACCTTTTCGGACTACCACCGACTCACCCCCAACCGGAGAGTAGAAACCACGAATAGGCGTTATCAAAAGGTACTCACAATGCTAAATTTAGACCATTAGCAAATGAGGAAGAGACATAAGAAAATGTTGGGATCCAGACAAACAACTACAGAGCCATGCAATCACAAACCAGAGATTACCTGTGTGTGATGACAACTCAGATGTTCAGCCTCTGATTCCCAGGGAAAGCATAAACAATGGGCCCTTTCGTTTGTTTGTCCGTTGCCCCTACCATGTTGTGATGTAGTGGCTCCAGTTTGCCCATAACCCCGGCCATTGTGGTGACCACCATTACCTCGACACCAACCTCGGTCCTCCGGAATAACGGCCTTGCCATAACACCGCTACCTCTAACTGTTGGGGGTCTATCACTCTGTTTTGGACAATACCTCTTGATCGGCCCAGGTCTCCCCACCACCCATAAACATCTCTAGATTCACGCATTAGCGCTTTCTCTGAGAGAAATGTTGACCCCGGTCTGAGGTGGACCCCCAATACAGTCTGTAGTGAAGACTGAATGGGTCGAACTGAGTAACCTCGGAAACCCTGTCCTCTAGAGTAAAGAGAACCAGTTAAACTCACCCCCCTTTTCGAAACCTCTTTGATGTCATGCCGTGCTGAAATTCATCGGCTTCACTCCTGTCCCATATAACGAAATATCCACTTCCTTGGAAGGATTTTGCCGTAGCCGCTACCTGGAAGGCTGAAATTCGCCAATTCTGATCTCCAACCCCTTCACAAAAGGCGACTCGTCTTGTGGACTGAAACATAGTTGAGTGCCATATCTGGATTGTGGCACGAAACGTAGCATCAGTATCATTGACCGGAAATCCTACCGTGCTCTAGGCTCAAGAACTCGGCCCTTTACTATATATCAAGGTCCGGGGAAATATATTTCTCCATAAACAAGCTAGAGAATGAGGGCCCAAGCATAGGTGGTGCCTCGTTTGTTGGACCACTCAACACGTGGACCGCCCCACCATTTTGGCGGTCCCGTGAAACTGGTAGCTCACGAACTCAATACCCAAAACCGTTTTTCTTACTATACCATCTGTGTAGTAGCTTAACTGACAGTCAAACGAAAATCGTTAAGCACCCTCAGATTCTGCACCCTTGAAGGATGGAAGGTTCAATTTCAAGAACTTACTAAAAAGTTCATGCTGATCATTGTCATTATAGGCCCAGTCAGAGTCCGTCGTGGAAACGTTCCTAGGTCAATGAAGGCATCCACTACGAGGGGCTATCGTGGACTGCATGTCGTACCTCTGAAACCGGAGGTGTTGGTGCAGAAAACGTTGGGGGGTGCCTGACCCTGATCCGACAACCAACTAAGATATAAAGCGGAGCACCTGTGATTGATCAATCTCTGGGGTAGGGTTGGGGTGGGGCATTTCCTCGTTCTGTACTTGTTCATCCCCATCCTCCCCTTCTCGTACTCCCTCCTCGTCGGTGGAGGAGTCATCCGCCTAGCACCAGATGGGCTAGGTGCTCGTCCTCTCCTCTAGAGGACGTCCTCCCACGCACCTCTACGCGGGTCTCTTGCCACTGCTGCACTTCGAGCTACAGCCCAGTGGGCTGGTTCAGATGCATATTGGCTTGTGATGTTGATGTTGAGTAGTCGTTGCTATAGTTCTAACCAATCTGCGAAAATAGAGTGAAGATGGTCAGATACCATATTTGTTCACCTAGATACCAATTGGAATCCAAGTATAGCACGAAAAGAAAGAAAGAAAAAGAATGGAATTTTCCAATCTTGTTATAGCCTCTCAAAGAAAAGTAAAGGGCGTCCCCCTACGTTTCTTTAAGGACCATACTAGACCGTTCTTGTGTGATGGACCACACGAACCTAATGCTCTGATAACAAGTTTGTCACGACCCAAAACGAGCCGCGACACTGGCACCCACTTTTACCCCCCGATGTGAGGAACCAAACAATCTAAACTTATCATTTCAATTTAATATCAAACTAAAGTAATGCGGAGACTTAAACTCATAATTAAAAAGGGACAATTTCAATAATTTTTCTACTTCAAAATCTTAGTATTCCCCAAAATCTGGAAGTCATTTCACCACAAGAAAATCTATGATCAATTTACTAAACTAAGAGTATTTCTAAGAAAACTAAAAACAAATAAAAGATAGTCTATGCCAACAACTTCAGGCATCGAAAAATTGAGGGAAGTAGAATCCAGTCCAAAGCAGAAGCATTAGCTCACCCTGAGATCCGGTTGTGCCGAAGACTGCATGGACTAATGTTGGTCGAAGATGACTGCAATCGTTTGCTGACACTCACAAATAAACAAAAAGGAAAACATTAAAAGTAGGGGTCAAGGACAACCACAAGTACTGAGTAGGTATCATCGCCAACTAAAAAAGAAAACAAGATATATCAAGAACATCATAAAAATCAACTACTATCCTTAGCATGCCAGCATTTAAATTACCCATAATCCTTGGTTACAACACCAAGCACCACCCAAAAAAATAGAGGACTCACGCCTACTCATCATATCGTTTTGGGAAAACATGTTCTTAGAGTGAGTATATTAGTATTTTCAGATTCATTATGTTATTTACTCTCGTGTCGGTACGGAAACTCCGCTCTCATCTATCATGGTCTGTCGGAACGTGACACTCCGATCCTATATTCTATCCTGGTGTCGAACGGGACACTCCGAATCCTCATATTCTATCCAGGTACCGGAACGGGGCACCGATCATATACGATCCTGGTGTCGGAAACGTGACACACCGATCCCTATATCTATCCTGGACCGGAAAAACGTGGCACCCGATCCATTAGACTTATCCTGTGTCGGAACGTGACACTCCGATCCTAATATTTCTATCCTGGTACCGGAACGTGGCACCGATCCTCTATTATATCCTGGGTACGGAACGTGGCACCCGATCCCGAATAATCAAAGCTCCTTTTATACAAGGGCATCATCAATCTCATTATAATAATTTATCAGCCTCTTTTATTACCAATGGCTCCTCCATAAACAAGTGAAAGGGCTGTCTCAAGATTTAGATTTCCATAGCTCAGCATGATATATTTACCCAACATGGCATATATATATAAGATCACATCATTGCATACACGCCAATTAGCATATAGAAGACTTAATACTACTACTCCAACATATCATACGATATTGAGAGTTTACTAAGGTAGTGCGGAAGAAACCATAACCTTAACTCCACCGAAGAATCGTGATCAAGGCAAGCAAAATTCCTCATTTCTTCGTTTGTTCCCTCTTCGTCCTCTCTATATCTAATCGTCTCCCTCCTTTTTCTTTCTGTTTGTGTTCTTTCATTTTTTTTATTCAACCCTATTTCTTTTACCTAATTATTATGTTAAATTAAGAATGAAAGATGGAAATACTGAACCCAATAATAACTTAAGGTTACCTCTGGTAACCCCCAAGTAATTAGAAAAAAACAAAAAGTAATTAGGACTTATCAAAATAACCCTAAAACATTATATTTTAAGCAGGGAATAGTCAAAAACCGTCCCTTAAAACGTGGTAAAGAAATCCGACACGAACTGGGATTGCGTCTGCCCGTGACGGGCCTCGCGCCTGCGACGGCCGTCCTGTTTTTTTTTTTGCGGTCGTCGTATTGCAAACAGAGACGTTGTTTAAGTGGATGGCCTGTGACGGGCCGTCGAGGCTGACGACGGTCCGTACTGCCATTCCGTCATTTTGACGTTCAGAGAGTCGATTTCAGTACCCAATTTCATATTTTATAAGTGCTTTTGAAACGACACCCTCCACGACGGCGTCGTGCCTTGACGGTCCGTCGTGGCCTCGTCACCTCGGCCAGTCTTTCCAGAATAAAATCTGTTGCTTCTCCAAACGACTACTAACAGCGTAGTTACATAATCATTATTTCTTTACGTTCATATAATAAATTAGATATCAACCACTACTCATTTATAAAATGAGGAAATAAAAAAATGAGGTAATTACTAAACCAACAAATCTTTCCTAGAACTATTTAACATTAACCATGTTATCATTACACCCTATTCATCTTTATTTGTAAAATTACCTTGCAACATCTTCTCTTTATTTTCAAGCTAAATATACTAGTATTAATTTTATCCACACTAATTTTATTTTTCAACTATATTATTTAGATCCCAATATAAAGATTGAAATACTAATTGATGATTATTGTTAATAAAAAAAAAGTATGGCTTTTTTATAAGCATAATGAATAGAAAAATATTAAGAATTAAATTATGTTGACACAAATGAAATTTGAAAAAGTGAACTAAATTTTTTATGTGTCTTCTAAAAAAATATTTTAAAATTTTAATTTATGTACTTTTTATGTTATTTTTGAATAATATATGTTACTTCATCTATTTTATTTTATATGATATAAGTGATTTTAGGAAAGCAAATGAAATTTCTTATATGATTCTCACATTCTTTAATTGTCATTTTACTGTAATTCATAGCACTTTTTAGTTCTTACATTATTTTCAAACAATATATAGAAAAAAAATTGTTTCAATAAAAATAATGAAGTCAAATTAATTTCATTATATTTTTTAACTATGTTTTTCTAAAAATATCTTAAGTTGTTACATTGCGTTGTTAAGCTTCTTTTTTTTATGTAATTTGCAAATATGTAACAAATTAGAAATTAAAACAAAGAATGAAAGTTTTCAAATCATTATATTTCTATATTAAAATTTTTAAATCTTTATAACTCCACATACATGCTCACATTAATAGAAGGAAGTCAAACGATTTAAAAAAAAATTAATAATATGTGAATGCCCATTTCAATAATAACACATATATATTTTATTTTTAAGATTTGAATCCCTTCTTTTAGATATACATGAACTTATTTTTTATTTATTTCAAAAAAAAAATAACTTCTGAATTTAATTTTCTATATAAGCATTATTAAGACACAAAATTTAAAAATATTTCATACACAAAATTTAATATACATTATAAAATTTTAATTTTAATGTGATTGGTTCCACCTAATATTTATGCTTTGCTTGATATATAATATTTAAGATCTAAGGTAATTATTATTTATTACTTTGCATATAATAAATAGATTTAACAATAACTCATTAAAAAATGAAGAAATAACAAAAATAAGGTAATACTAATAATAAGAAAACTAAAATATGTTTCGAGAACTATTTAAGTTACTATATTATTATCACCCCTATTTAGCTTTATTGTAAAATACGTTTCAAACATTGCTTCTTTTGTGTTTGTACGTTAAAGCTAAGAGATAATATTGTAATTTTATCACACAATTTATTTTAAAACTTAATTTAATTAGATCCAATATACTGCTTGAACTAATAATTGATTGATATTTTTATACAAAAAGTAGTATTTTTTTTGTTTAAGTATAACTGAATAGGAAAAATATTAAAGAATTTTAAATGATGTCGACACAATTGAAAATTTGAACAAGTGAACAATTTTTATATGTTTTCTAAAAAAAAAAAAAAAATATTTAAATGTTCATTTTAGTACTTTTTATGTTAATTTGATTAAAATATGTACTTCATCTATTTATGTTTATAGATATAAGTGAATTTGGAGAAAGCAAATGAAATTCTTATATGATTCTCAAATATTCTTAATGTTATTTTCTGTAAATAATAATACGTTTTAGTTTCTTACATTATTTTCTAAACAATATATAAACTTTTTGTTTAATAAAAATAAGGAAGATCAACTTAATTTTCATTATGGGTTTTAACCTATGTTTTTCTAATTAATATATCTTCAGTGTTACATTCGTTGTAGCTTCTTTTTTTTTTATGTGTAATTGCAAAGTATGTAACAAATTAGGAATTTAAAACGAAGAGACTTAAAGTTTAAACTGTAATTTCTATATTAATGTTCACGACCCAAAATGAGCCGCGAGGCACCCACATTTACTCTCATATTGAGCGGGGGGGAACACAACCAATCTAATCCCAACATTTCAACCATTAATAAACAGGAAAAATAAAGCGGAAGACTTAAAACTCATATTAACGAAATCAATTAATAACTTCTAAAACTTAATACTTATATCCCCAAAATCTGGAAGTCATCACCACCGAACATTCTCCGCAAAATTATAATCTAAAGAGTATCTAAGACAGCTAAAATTAAGTAAAAAGCTAGTCAATGCCGGGAAAACTCAAGCATCAAGACATGAAGAAGTGAGAAGATGATCCAGTCAAGCTAGAAGCACTTTAGCTCACCCCTGAGATCCGCGTGATGAGACTGGCTAGAGTGGCGGTTGGAGTTGAGAGTGAAAAAAGACGATGGTAGTTGATGCACTCCACAAATAAACAAAGAAAAACAATTACAAGTAGGGGTCAGTACAAAACGAGGAGTACAGAGTAGGGTATGAGCGGCCAAACTCAGAATAGAAAACAGTATTTACCAAGTTTAATATTCATAAAATCAACTACAATACGCAAAACTTGTAGCAACAACAAGTTATTTAATCATTAATTAAAGTACGTCAAGTACAATTATGAGGACTCAAGATCAATACCATACGCACTTTGCGGGAAAATAGGTTCATTAAATTTGAGAATATGATCCTAGTTCAAGATTCATTTCTCAGTTCTATCCTTGGTGTCGGAAAGTGACACTCCGATTCCTATCATTACTATCCTGCGTGTCAGAACGGTGACAACTCCGATCCTCATCATACTATCCTGGAGTTCCGGAACGTGACCACCCTGATCCATATTTTATCTTTGGTGCCAGAACGTGACACTCCGATCCTCATCATACTATCCTGGTGTCGGAAACTGACACTTTCGATCCTCATCCATAACTATCCTGGTGGCGGAACGTGGACACACCGATCCCCTATTTCATCCTGGTGCAGGAACGTGACACCCGATACTCTATAATACACCTGGGTCGGAACGTGACACCCGATCCTTAACCTAATTCTTTTGTCATCAAGCCTTTATGTTATTACTAAGGCAGTCATCCATTTAACAAGAGGTTTTAAAGATTGCAACAGCCTCATTGCATGCTAGTTTCATCCACAATTATATATAAAACACATCATGCATAAAAACACATTAAGCATATAGAAGGGGTTACAATTACTAATCAATAAATATCATTGCTATTAAGAGTTTACTACGAAATAGAATAATCATAACCGTGACCTCCCCGATGGAATCGCGATCAACAAGCTATCTTCTCAAAGCGGCGTCTTCATCTCTCTGATCGATCGTTTTCTCCTCTCTTTGTTCTTTATATTTTCTTTTCAAACCCCTTTTTCTTTTACCCGAATGAGCATTAATTCAAGTATAAGAGATTAAAAAATACTCCCCACTGTTTCAAGGTTATCTCTTTTTTAATCACAAGTAAATTAAAATATTAAAATTAAACCAATAAACTTTATAATTAT
This sequence comes from Solanum habrochaites, assembly GCA_027704765.1. Taxonomy (NCBI): domain Eukaryota; kingdom Viridiplantae; phylum Streptophyta; class Magnoliopsida; order Solanales; family Solanaceae; genus Solanum; species Solanum habrochaites. Next base: position 7,828 of record JAKWJA010002052.1, read on the forward strand.
AAGCAGGAAATAGTCCAAAAAGCCTCTTAAAAACTGAAGAAATACCGAGCCAGTCAGGGACACGCAGCCTGTGACGGAACCGTCGTTGCCTGACTACGTCGTCCTGCTGCTTCAGTTCACAAAGGTTCAGAGGAACTCCAATCATTAAAGAGTATGTGTGACGGCCTGTCATGCCTGAGACGGGCCGTCCTTGCCACCCCGTCGTGACGTTCAGAGAGTCGATTCAGTACCCAAATTTCTGAAATTCTAGGTGTTTGGGACTGAGACCCCCTCGACGGTCAGTGTTGCCTATATGACGGTACGTCGTGGGGATCCGTCGACTCAGCAAGTTTTTCCAGAAATAAAATTGCGCTAAAAAGCGACTAAACAGGTCGTTAAAATAGCTACCAATTTACTCATGTTCGTCCGCGAACGATCATAAGAAGAAAAAACAAGGGCAAAAGGGAGTACCTGAACTTTGTAAACAGGTGTGGGTATCTTTCTTGCAATCAGCCTTCTTCTCCCAAGTGTCTTCAACTGGTCTGATTCTTCCATTGAACTTTGATGGACGCAATCTCCCTTGATCTCTCACTTGCGGAATTCTCTATCTAGATCGGCAAAAGGCTCCTCCTCATAAGTCAATTTCATCAGCAGAACTGTATCCCAACGAATGATGTAGGTGCCATCCCCATGGTATCTTTTCCGCATAGACAATGAAATACTGATGCATCCTGACAGCCTCTGGAGGGCAGGCTAATCCGAAGGCCACCTCCCCTTTACGCTTAAAAGTACTTCAAATGGTCTCATACATACCTTGGTCTTAGCTTACTCTTTTACCAAACCGCATCACCCCTTTCATGGGCGAGGAAAACCTGCAGTAAGAATTTCTCACCCTCCATGAACTCCAAGTTCCCTAACCTTTCGTCTGGCATACTCATTTTGCCTACTTGAGCAGCTTCATAAAAGCTTTTCTTGAAGATTTCACATTCTCTAATGAATCCACTCAAAAAGGTCAGTACCCCAAGTCTAACTCAGAATGCATCAAACCAACACCAATGGGAGACCTACCATCCTCCTCCCACACACTGTTCGAAAGGAGCCAATTATTAATTACTTGAGGTGTAGCTATTATTGTATGAAAACTCCGTAGGGTAAGAAAGTTATCCCAATGACCACCGAATTCTATCACACTATGCACGAAGCATATCTTCCAATACCTGAATCGTTCGCTAAGAATGTCCAGCAGTCTGAGGAGTGATGAAATGCAGACAAGTGGTCCAACATAGTACCTAATTACTCATGCAATGTTTTCCAAAACTTAGAAGTAAATTGGTACCTCTATCTGATATGATGGACAATGGAACCAATGCAATTCGAACAATCTCTGATAATTACAAGTTTGGCTAACTTCTCTGCGCGTTGTGTCTGTTAAAGTCACCTTGACCGGAAATGAAGTGAGCAGAACTTAGTTAATCTGTCACCCCATTACCCAATAGAATCATAACTTGCCCAAATGTTCTTTGGGACGACCAACCACAAAAAGGTCCATTGCAATTCTCTCCACTTCCATTCGAGTGCATTCTCTGGAAGGTTTCATCCGGGCCCTCTTGTGGTTCATACTTACTTGCTGATCTATTTGGACATTTGGCAACAAAATCAACAAGTCGCGCATTCATTCTACTCCACCAAAGTGTTGCTTTAGGTCCGGTTACATCTTGGTTGCACTGGAGTAAGAATAACCTTGAAATATGAGCCTTGTTAGAATAGTGTGCATCAAATTCATTCCACAAGGGGTACAACATACCCTGCCCTTAATCTCAAAACACCTTCTCATCGATTCTTGCCTTATTTAGCCCTCTCTCTCGCAAAACCATATTCGGATCTGGATCAGTTTCATCGGTAAAACTGATTTCCTTAATCTCTCATCAAGAAAGAAAGATCTTGCCTCCACAAAGGCAAAAATCCTCCCTTCTCATACTCTCGCCTCAATAAAGTTATTAGCCAAAGTCTGAAACCTCTATAGGGCCAATGGGTGTCTAGAAACCTGCAATGGGCTAGAACTTCCCATGATCCTACTTTAGACGCTTAAAAGCATCTTGCCTACAAAACATTAGTTTTCCCGGAGATACAAGCTAGTTTTATTCTAGTCTTCAGTAGTTCCTCCATTCTCCCTCTGTCTCAAATTCAAATCCTTTCTGAGTAAAGACATACTGTAAAACTCCGATTCAATCCGTATAGACTTTACATTTAACCCCAATAGAGGGGGTAGGTCTCCATGCTTTAATGCAAAAACACATGCAGCCAATTATAAATCATGGTTCGGATAGTTAGGTCATTTGCACCTTTAATTGCCTCGTCGAAGCATAAGCAATCATTTTCTTCTCTTGCATACATGCACCAAAACCAGAATAGGAATGCATCACAATAAACAATGAAGTTTTACCCTCTACTGGCAATTGGTAAGGATGGTCAGTAGTCAGCAAGGTTCTTGAGTTCTTAAAGCTTCCTCACAGTCATCCCGACCAACAAATGGAATCATTCTGTTAGTCAAGTTCGTCAGTTGGGAGGAAAATAGAAGAGAATCCCTTGACAAAATCGACGAGGAGAGCGGGCCTAAACCAAAAAAAGCTCATTATTTATATACATTAGTAGGTCTCACCCAATTTCTCACTGTTCAATCTTAGAAGGATGCCCACATCACTCCATCGTTAGAAACCACGTGCCCCATAGATTAGACACTGAATCTAGCCAAACTCACACTTGGAGGAAGAATTTGGCCATAAAGCCTTTCTCCTTAATACTTCCACACGATTCTTTCCAATGCTTCCTCATGTCCTTATTCTCTTGCGAGTATATCAGATATATCTCAAAATAAATACGACTTCAAAGAGATCCAGATCTGGCTTGAAAATTCCGTTCATTCAGCTCATGAAAAGCAAGCAGGGGTATTCATAAGCCCAAAAAAGACATTACTAAGAACTCATAATGCCCATACCTGGGTCCGAAAAAGCAGTCTTGGGACATTTCCGTTTGCCCACCATTTTAAATTGATGATAACCAGAGATATCAAATCAATTTTGAGAAGAAAGTACAAGCACACTTGTAAATGATATGCGAACAAATCATCAAGGCGGGGAAGAGGGTTACTTGTTCTAACAGTTACTTTGTTAATTGTCGTTAGTCTATGTCACATCCGAAAACTCCCCATTACTTCTTCACAATAAACCGGAGCACCCCCCAGGGGATGCACTTGGTCTAATGAAACCTTTACTTAAACAATCTGAAGTTGGGCCTTTAACTCCTTAACTCTGCTGGAGCCATTCTATAAGGAGGAGGATGGAAATGGGGCCGGAGTAACCGGCTCCAGATCAATGCAAAAGTCAATATCTCTATCCGGTGGCATACCAGGGGAGGTCTGACAGGAAACCGTCAGAAAACTCATGGACTACCGGAACCGACTCAATTGAAGGTTACTGGGGTAGTTTATCAATCCCGGAGGTTTGTGCCAAAGAAAGCTAAGCCACCCAGCTTGAATAACCATTCTCTTCGCCCGAAGAAAGGAGGATGACTACGAAATGGGAGGGGAAGTTGTAGTCACCCTCCCACACTAACTCGGATCTGTACCAGGCTGCGCCAACGTTACGTTTTAGCATTACAATTACGATTGCCAAAATTTTTGAGAGAAAGCCCAAGGTCATACACAGAATTACATCGAAATAACCAATCATCTAAGATAACCAAATCTACCTGAGTATTTGCTCCCACGAAAGTTACACCGACAAGACTACACCTTTCAACTTCACAGACTCAACCACGCGAGTAGAGAAACCCCACGAAACAGGCATTGTCAAGCAATTCACAAGTAAATTAAGACCTGGCGGTACAAATTGAGGAAGTAAATGACAAAAGTGGCACCAGCGGGATCTAAAATAATAAAGTAGAAGCCATGAAAATCACAAAACCAAAAGAGACTGTGATACAAGCTATCTGATGTCTCTTGATTCCGGACCGCCCAGGGAAAAGCGTACAGTGGGGCTCATATCAACCTGTTCTGCCCATTTGACCTCATGTGTTGTGTAGTAGCTCCAGTTTGCCGTCACAAACGGAGGCCGTTTTTGGTGACCACCATTACCTCGCAACCACGCCCTTCAGAATGACGGCCTCTTTCATGGACCACCTCATACCTAGACTATTTGAGGTATGTAACTCTGTTTTGGACAATACTATGATATGCCAGTATCCCCACATTCCATAACACTCTTGGATTCAAGCATAGGTCTATGTGAGAATGGAAGAAGTCGGGGGAATACCTCCAAACTCGGAAAGTGTTGGACCGGTCCTGCGGGGAAAACACACCAACTATAAGTCTGTAGTAAGACTGAAGGAGTCGGGCTGGATAACCTCCTGAACCCCTGCCCTATTGAGTAAGAAAACATTAAAATCAACTCCTTACGAAACCATTTTTGATTGTGAGCCATGGTAAAGTCACTGGCTTCACTCCCTCCACCTCTATCACGAAGTCTACCACCTCCTCTTGAAAGGATTTCGCTGTAGCCGTACCTGTAGGCTGAAATTCCGCATATTCTGAACCTCAACCCTTCACAAAAAATGGCGAATCCGCTCTTGGGACTGATGGAAACAAAGTGGGTGCTGGGATATCGGGGATATGCACGGAACTTAGCCTCATACGCAAGGTCACCGACATTATTGCCTTGCTTAGGCTCAAGAACTCATATCTCCTCCTATCCCTCAAGGTCCGGGGGGGGGATGGTAGACTTCTCCCATCCAATAAGCTGGATTTCGGAATGACGGCCCAAGTCATAGGTGGTGCGTGGCAGGTGGGGTGGGGGTGTGAACACTCAACATGTACCGCCACCACATTTGGCATTTCACCTGAAACTGATAGGTTACAAACTCAACGCGACCAAATCGTTCCACTATGCCCATTTTTATGTAGATAACTCAGGACAATCAACCAGAAAATCGTAGGCATTCCTCAGATTCAGCACCCTTGAAAGACTTGAGGTTAATTTCATGAACTTACTGAAAAGTTCATACTGATCGCTTGTCTTATGGGCCCTGAGTCAAACGACGGAACGTGCCTATTTCCAATCGAGGAATCACATGCGGGGAGCATCAAGCAGCGGCTTTGTACGTCTTACGGAAACCTGAGGTGCTGGTGCAGAAAAGAAGAAAGAAAACACTGGAGGTGTCTGTGGCCTTGATCAGATAACCGCTAAGAGCAGAACATGATTAATCATCTCGGGGTAGTTGGGGTGGTATTTCCTCCATTCTGCACTTGACTCACCTTCCCCTTCCTCACCCTCTTTACTACTTCCTCAGTCGGGGAGGAGTCACCGCCCTAGTACTAGATGGGACAGGTGCTTGTCCGCTTACTCTAGAGGACGTCCTTTCCTCCCACGACCTCTACCATCGGTCCCCTGGCCACTGATCCTCTTCGAGTAAGCCCTAGTGGCTGGGCCTCAGACGTATCTTGTCCTTGCCGGTGCTTGGTGTTGGCGCGGATTGTTGCTCTAGTTCTAACCATTGCGAAATAGAATGAAGATGGTCAGATACACAATTTGGGATCACCTAGATACCAATTGGCCAAGTAATAGCACGAAAAAGAAAGAAAAAATGGGAATTATCCTAAAGTATATGCCTCTCAAAGAAAAGTAAAGGAGTCCCTCTACCGTTCTTAAGACCTCGACTAGACTCGTTCTTGTGTGATGATGAAACCAACGAACTTAATGCTATGTAACAAGTTTGTCACGCCCAAACGGCCGCGAGTGGCACCCACATTTCCTCTCCTATGTGAGCGAACCAACCATCTAATCACATTCAACCATAAATAAACGAAAATAAAGCGGAAGAATTAAAAAAACTCTTGAACGAAAGCAATAATAAACTTCGAAAACTTAAGAATAGCATCACCAAATGCCTGGAGTCGTCCACCACAAGAAATCTATCTCAAATTACTAATACTAAGAGTTTATCTAAAGAATCTAAAATACGTAAAAAGCTAGTCCATGCCGGAACTTCAAGGCATCAAGACATGAAGAAGATGAATCCAGTCCAAGCTAGAAGCTATTAGCTCACCTGAGATCCGACGCTGAGACGGACTGGCTAGTAGTTGCGGTTGAGTTGAAGACCGATGGTACGTTTGCTGCACACTCCACAAATAACAAAGAAAAAACAATTAAAGTAGGGGTCAGTACAAAAACGAGTAAAGAGTAGGATCATCGCCCAACTCAGAAAGAAAACAGTGATTTACCAGTTACATGATCATAAAATCAACTAAAATACTAAAAAGTAGCAAAAACAAGTTACTGTAATCATTAATAACATAAGTCAAGTGCCAAACCATGAGGACCAGCCTCAATGACAATACTCATTTGCGAAAATAGGTTCATTATTGAGACATTATCATATTTTCCAGGATTCATTCTCCGGGCTAATCCTGGTAGTGTCGTGAACGCTGTTGAAACTACGATCCTCATCCTTATATCCTGGTGTCGGGACGTGACACCCGATCCAACATACATCCTGGATTCGAAACGTGACCCCCCCCCACCACCCGATCCATATTTTATCTTGTGCCGGAACGTGACACTTCCGAATTCCTCATCATACATCCTTGGTGTCGGAACGTGACACTTCGATCCTCATCATACTATCTGGTGTAGGAAACGTGGACACCCGATCATATTCTATCCTGGTGGCCGGAACGGACCACCCGACCTCTATTACAACCCTGGTGTCGGAAAAAGTTGCACCCGATCTTACATAATTCTTTTAGTTCATAAAGACTTCTTTTATAATACGGCATCATCATTAACAAGCGGTTTTTTATTTTCAAGATTCAAAAGCATCATATGCTAGGTCATCACCCCAACCCCCCCCCAATTATAGATAAAAAAACATTCTGCATACACACCAAATTAACCATAAGAAGGGTTCCAATACTACCCAATACAATTCATTCGCTTATTAAAGAGTTTTACTACGAAATAGAATAAACCCCATACCTACACTCAACCGAAGAATCGCGATCAACAAGCTATCTTCCCACCGTTGCGTCTTCCTTCTCTCGATCGATCGTTTATCCCTATCTTGTTCTTCTATTTTTCTTATTCAAAACACCTTTTTTACTTTTTACCATAATGAGCATATAATTAAGTAAAGAGATGATAAAATACCCCACTATGTTTCAAGGTTATCTCTTTTAAACTCCACAAGTAATTAAATTAATTATTAACATTCAAACCACGACATTTATATTATAAGCAGAATAGTCAAAACGGCCCCTTAAACAATACTTGACAGAAATCAGACTCCAATCACGGGAACACGCAGCTTTGGTTGACGGCCATCGGACCATGCGAAGGTCCGTCCTGCTGATGGTCCGTCAAAAGTTCAGGACTCCAATACATTAAAGGAGTTCTGTGTGACGGCACCGTATGCCTGAAAGGTCCAGTCATGCCACCCCGCGTGACGTTCAGAGAGTCGAATCTCAGTACCCCCAAAATTTCTAAATTCTAAGTGTTTTGAAACGAACGAGACCCCTCGACGGTCCGTCATGCCTATGAACGGTCCGTGTGGGATCCGTCGACTCAACCAGTTTTTCCATAAATAAAATCTTATGGGCTCAAACGGACTATTAAACAGGTCGTTACAATTAAAATGTTTAAATCTTTAAAACTCCACATATATGCTCAAATTAATAGAAGGAAGTCAAATGATTTTTTTTAAAAAATAATAATATATGAAACGCCCATTTCAATAATAACAAATATATATTTCATATTTATATATGACTACCGCCTTTTTTCGATATTACGAACTTTTTTTAATTTTCATTTTTTTTAAAAAAGAAAAAAACCATTCCTAAATTTTAATTTTCTTTATAAGCAGTACTTAAGATCACGAAATTTAAAAAAATTTAAATACACAAAATTTAATGTAAATATTAATTTTAATTGTAATTTTGATTGGTGAACCTAATGATTATACTTATAGATCATTATTAAGAGTAAGTTAAGGTTCATTATTATTAACATTTCAATATAATACAAGAGATCACATCAATAACTCATTAAAAAATGAAAATAGAAGAAATTACAAAAATTAGGTAATTAATAAATAATAATGACTAAAGATGTTTTAGGTTTCTTATTAAATTCTCAGTAGATTTTTTTTCTTGAAACAAATACATTTTACCTTTTATCATCATTTACTCATTATAAAGAATATGTTTTCTAAATTAATTTTTATTTTGATTTATATTTTTATTAGAATAAAATTCACTTTTTTATTCTTGGTCATCTTTAAACAGATATAACATTCCTATTCTTTTTAGTTGTAAATTTAATTTTAACATTTTTTTCTTTAATTTCAATCTAAATATATTATGAATTTATCACAGTAATATTTTTAAAAAATTATCTATTAATCTGAGGCAAAAAAAAATTGAAAATAATTAGTCATGATATTTTTATATAAAAGTAGCCTTTTTTCATAAGAATATGATATCATAGTATTTTTTTTTAATTCTCTTTTATTTTCGAAATATTGTATACATCAGGGCGCGCGATATGTTCCTCAAAATGGTACATATCTGAAGTACTCATTCTTCTCAATGCACATAACACTTATCAAACCAATGGCTCAAAATAAGGCAGATGATAAGTTCACACAATAATGAGGAGAATGACCATTTCATAACATTGAACAGTTCACAACAACACAAACATGAAGTTAGTACAATCATCAATTAATCAAGAAGACTTCAACCCTTCTCAAAACTAACATAAACAATTAATCACATTAACTTTTGTTCTATACCTTTTTTTTCATCATTAGAAATGAACAAGTGCAAAGTCAACCCATCACCAATCACGTTACGCCCATAACACTATGCACAAGGAATACACACATTTCATACACTTAACAAGGTTTAGCTTTAGAAAATCCATCTGCCTGAATACAGTAACGACTTTATCTGAGCTGAGCCTGTTCCCATTTGTTGAAATTCTAAATCAAAGAAATTTATTCACATACATAATCTTTAAAAACTAACCACACTTATATTGCTATTATAATAAAGCTCCTAATCTTGGTGCCAATTAACATGCCAACTCACTAATTTTTCTCCAAATTTTAAGTCTAGAATTTAGTTCTAATTCCTTCAATATTATAAATCTAATAATATTCACATAATATCCTCTATCTAATATTTAATTACTTATCTGACTATATCAAAAGTTTATTTGATATGCCAACATATAAAATATCTCAAAAATCAAAGTAACATAGGAATGAGACGGATAACTTATAACATAAGTATGCATAATCTTTTATTTTTTACCAATTGAATTGTGAATTTTACCTAAAATTAAGTCATCATTCCCAATCATTGATCATCATCACATGACTCCAAATATTACCCAATGATTAACAATAATCACATTAGTCATCCATTTTTTTCCAAGTGCAAAGAGAAACGCTACGACATATATACCAAATTGCATATTTATATTGCAATTAAAATTCTTGCCTTTCTATTTCAAAACATAACAATACTAATAAACTATTATATATTTTTTTAGCATGGTCACCTAGACGAGAATGAAGCGGTGTAGACACCAGTCGCCACTCACAGGTAGTTTCTGTTTACCTTTTTATCTTCTTTTCTAAATTAATGTAATATATTAAAAGTGACAAAAAAAATTATTAACTTAAATCATGAAATAATGGGTCAAAATGTATAGGTTTTAAATAAATTATGACTTAGTACATTAACCACTAACTAATAAACAATTAATTATTTAATAAATATCTGTCAATTAATTAACTATAGTTTAACAAATAGTTTAAAATTTTGAAATATGATTTTTGGGTCATTACATTATCCACCATTAAAAATTATGTTCGTACTCGTACATAAGGAAGAAGGAGGAAGAATAATCGAAGTTACTAAAAGTCTAAGTTATGACCTACAGATTAGTGTTCATCTCTCTTAGTGAGCTCCGCCTCAAGACCATTTCATCAAGATCCACTACTAAGAATTTGAACTTACAAATCAAATTTTGGACGATCAGTAAATCAAGAATGATTATCAAGCCATAAACTAACTCATGAATCTAATTAAACTCAAACCTAATGTACCTTAACATAAACATCATGACAAATATTTTCTCACATCACCTAGATAAACTTTTGAATCAATACTGGCTACAATCAGAAGTGATCTTGAATCAACCACCACACACCTAGAATGCACAATTCATAACAAATCTTATCAAGATTTTCTTTTCACAATATTATATTTTCACAAACCTAAGTTATAAAAATCTGATCTTTCGACATTAAATACACATTAAGGGGAAATTCAAAACTTATTCTAACCTTAAATAGACAATGAATCATGTACACACCCCAACGGAGATTACCCTTCAAAATGTAGAACCTCTAACAATCCTTTAGACAATTGTACTTCATAGCTCTTATATAATTTCTCATAAGCAGGTTGTGTGAGTAAAACTAAACTACTTGTATACTTCATTATCCCACGCAAACACCATTATGTTCAATATTAATATTAAATCTATTCAAGTATCTTGTCCTACCAAAAGCACGTCAACAGGATTGGTACACCCAATCCACAACTAGGGATGCACCTATAGAAGTGAAAATATGTATGGGCATAGACAAATAATCACACTCCAAATCATATCCATCATGAAGTAGCTGGTTACGTAAGAATATACCGAACCAAATTCAAATAACACTACATACTTTTTCCATAGTGCCATATCAAACTTTTTCTTTCATATGACTCCTTTCCTTTGATTTTTTTAGTCAGGCCCCCCATCAACAGTCTAAATACTCCATTACAATCTACACAATACTTTGATTCGATACAATTCAACATAACTTCTCCAAATACTCCTTTAAATGTAAACACTGGGTGGGGGCTTTTGTATACTAACAACATCATAACCTACATTGACCCTTTTACCTTACTCTCAAACTGTAACTACCGAATCAAAATTTTCTTAGCAAACACATTGTAGCCTTGTAAAATTTTTCAACTATGCTCCTTTCTTTCTTTCCATTTAATTATTTTAATTAATACTCTGTGATGATTAACTATAGTTTCACAAATAAGTTTTAAAATTGTAAAATAGGATTTTCGGTCATACAACAAAAGAAAATACAAAGAATGAAGTATTAAAAAAATAAGTTAATGTAAACAATATTCACAGATGTTTTCTAGTTTGCTAGATACGATTTAATTTTTTATCTATATTTCTTTGGTAATTTTTTGCTTCGTAAGTCATGAATTTTAATTTTTTTCTTGTCGGATCATTCATCTGTTTGCACTTCATAATAAAGAAAGATAATTCTAGAATTATTATTTATCTTCCTTACATAGATGTTTGTTTAGGAGTGAAGCCATTATATTTTTGGTTCCCTTGGTCGTCGCTTTTCTTCCACTTTCTCCTCTTCTATACTACAAATCACAAAAATAAAAAATATAGATCTTTCTTGTGGACCGCAGGTAATTTTAATAACCGTCGCAATTAGATGTTACAATGACCCTTTGTTTTAGTTCGTTTTGATTTGAGCACCGTCTTTTAGTTCTTAGAAACTGGCAAGAGGCGACGGAGCTTCACGATGGACCTCAAGCCTGGCCCGACCGGACCGTCGTGGAGGTGGTTCGTATTCACACCTTAGAAAATTCTGGAAAAATTTGTGGTAAATCCTCGTTTGATAAATGTTTTCATCTCTTTTGCTTAGTGAACGTCAATTATGACTTAATGGCAACGAGGACGTACCGTTCTGCGTAGTCTCGACGCCTGTCTTACCAGTATGTCGCATCCACTTAAACAATCCTTCTGTGATCCTTGTTCTTACGGCACTCAGTGCAGGACTGTTCACCTCCTCTCGCTCCGGTCATGTTTCTCCGCCCCCCTTCCTTACGTTTGTCGTCGCTTTTTCCTTGGTTCCTTACACAGGTGCTATCTATCTCAATCCCATGTTGATCGTGTCCGATTTTCTTTCACTTTAAGGGTACGCGCTTCCTTTTTTGACTATTTACTCCTGCTTTTAACCTGAATTATCAAGTTCGTTACTATCATACCGTTGATATGGGGTTGCTGTCATGGTTTCCATTGATATGACCGCCTAATTACTATGTGCTCTTGTTGTTTAATACTCAGCTCCTACGCGTGATTTGCTTCCCATCACAGACTCCTTTCGGATATGCCCTTTCTCTTAACGCGTTTAAGGGCCATCTTTTATTCAGTGCCACATCTGTATAAAAAAACTTTAGTGTCAACTATAATGTTAGGGTAACACGTACGCTTAACAATTTTTGCAATTGCAAACTAAAACTTATACCCAGAACATAATAACAAAACATTTGTCGTGCGGAGAGATCACCACGCTTCCACCCCTTCGATGTTTTTATCTGAGAAGTAGTCGAACCTAGAGACGACCACGCACTTACACAAGCGTTTGGGGACACTTTCTTGTAGTGCTTGAAGTAAATGATATCTTCGGTGGACAATGGTTCCATCTCATGTTTTACCTGGGTGTCTAAATGTTACTAAGCTTCCATCTCTGCCCGACACAGCTTCTCCTGCCCGCCCTCCTTTCTGCGTTCTCAATTCGCTACGCTGTCGATTCTCATTGACTCTGTGGTGTCGGTATAGTCAGGGTGTTCCACACGTTTGCTGCCATCTCATTAACCCTGCTATGTGCTTAATGTTGTATTCTGCATAATTATGATTACGCACAATATTGTGTATGAATTATAATACTGAGCGTTAAGCATCGCACACCGTTACCTGTCATTTCTATTCGTGAATGTCGCACAGCCTTGTTCCTGCCCCTACACTTACTGATATTCTAATGTCGAAAAGAACGCCCTAATTCGCTTGATCATATTACTATAATGAGTAATGTATTGTACCGCTTACGTGCCTTCTTTGTCTTAGTTAATATGAAAGAAGGCTTGATAATTATATAAGTTAGCTTCAGTCCAAATTGTTTACGCTGGGGAATTGTGGCTTCTCCCAGCTCTATTTCGCTCGGGGAACGCAGTAATACGTTCTGACCACTCTCCCTTTTGGTGTCCTTTGTTACGTATTTAAGGCTGGTTTATGGGTGCCACGTTCCGGGACCTGCGAACGGGTATAGAATTAATATGAGGGGAAATTCGGAGTGTTGCGCCTCTGTTCTTCCGTTCCCACATACGTTCCAGGTATAGAATACTGGATTCAGGGGCTGCCAGCGTTTTCCGTTAAACTCTAATAGGCGTATATTTAGATGTTAAGTTAGGACGGATCTCGTGAGTGCTCCACACGTTTCCCGACATGCCTATTACTTCTCTGATATGGCTTTTTTTCGCCTTTGTTTGTGGCCTATTGTTTCGCACGTTTCCGGTACCATGGTTTATTCCTTTTTCTGGGCAGGACTTAGCTCGAGGAATCATCTTCGATGACAGACTCTGCCCTACTTTGTTTTCCTCCGTGCTACCATTCTCTGAGCTCCCTTTATTTTCTTCCTCTATTAAGATTCTTAGTAAATTACGGATGGTATCGTTTGGAGTGTCCCCACGTACCGTGAACAACGATCTTGGAAAGAACTAATTACACTGAACAATCTTAAAGCATTATGAATATTTTTAGCCTCTAACATTCTAATGAACTTAATCCCCAAAATAAGTTTTTCCCTTCGGTTTTGCAGGCCTTTTCTGTGCATATATTTGATTTCACATCTGTTTACGTCCGCGGGCTTCTTTGTCCTTCACTTTCGGTTATTATTTGTACCGTGCTCCGGATATATTTCCCAATGGTTTTTTAGGTTGTCCTACATTCGTTCTGACAGGTATCTTAGTTATTTGAGTCTCAACATCTTTTTATTGATAATATACTTGCCCTGATGTTTTTGAGTTGTGTGCGCATGAATCTACTCAGTACGTGGTTTACTGACCCCCTACTTTCATGTTTTCCTCCTTTGTTTTGTGTATGCAAGCAACGTTCCGTCAACTTCAACCACAGCTAAGATCAGCCAGTCTTTCCATTTCAATCGACAATTCAAGGTGAGCTAATGCGTCCTAGCTTGGACTGGGTCCTTCTCTTTCAATCTGGATGCCTTGAATACTCCCGGCAGGTGGAACTCGCTTTTTAGTTATTTGTTCTTAGACATTCCCTAGTTAAGTAATTTGAGATAGATGTTCTTGTGATGATGACTTTTCCAGATTTGGGGATAATAATAATAGTCTTGAATTGTTTTTATTAATGAGTTTTAATTCTTCCTATCTTTTCTGTTTGATATTCTTGAAATGTTAAGGTTTTGAGAATGGTTGGTTTTTCGCTCACAAAAATAGGATGGTAAATTGGGTGCCAGTCTCGTCCCTGATTGGGTCGTGACAAACTTGGTATCAGATCATTAGGTTTTCATTGGTCTCATCACACCAAGACAGGCTAGTAGAGTTTTTAAGGACGGTAGGGGACAGACCTTTTACTTTTTTCCTTCCTTGGAGGCTATAAGAACTTTAGGATAAATTTCACTCTTTCATTCTCTTTTTCGTGCTACCTACTGAGTCCATTGTATCTGGGCGATACGAATTGGTAAATCTGACCATCTTCACTCTATTCGCGATGGGTTAGAAACTAGAGCAACGACCGCACCAGCACACAACGGAAGACAAGAAGCGACTGAGGCCACCCTGAGGCTGTAAGCCGAGGACGGAGAAACGATCGGCAAGAGCGTGGGATGAGGTCGTGAGGACGTCCCTCTAGATGGAAGAGGGACAGCACCTAGCCCCTCTGTAGCCCACGGTCGGTGACTCTCACCTCACCGAGTATTTTATAACGATATATTTGTTAAGTCATTTTATAATTAACAAGGCAGAATGATGAATGCCACCCCCCAACCTACCCCAGATATGATTCAACCAGTATTGTTAGCTTACGTGGTTTATCCGATCAGGTTTGCAGGCCCCTCCAGTGGGTTTCTGCACCAACACACTCCGGTTTCAGAGGTCACCATGCGGCTATATGGCTCCCCGCATGGATGCATCATTGGAATAGGCACATTTTCCTTCCACACTTCTGACTACTCTTCGGGCCTATTAAGACAAATGCTGGGGGCAGCATGACCTTTTTTCTGTAAGTTCTTGAAATTGAAACCGTCCAGTTCTTTAAGGGGCGCAGAATCAGGAAGGATGCCTACGATTTTCTGGTGATTGTCATGAGCTACTACAACAAGATGGGTAATAGTAAGACGGTTGGTGTTGATTCGTGAGCTTCAGTTTTCAAATGTAATCCGCCAAAACTTGGGTGGCGGTACATGTTGATGTCAACCACAAGCACCAGCCTATGGACTTGGGAATCATTCTCTAATGTCTCTACCCTGTTTAGGGAGAATTAATATCCCAAAGGACTTTGAGAGGAATAGAAAAGGGACGAGTTCTTGGTCTAGAGCAAGGGAGGATGAACAGTTAACGCGTAGTGATCTAAATTTCGCGCACTTTCCAAGATCGCCCCCAACTTTGTTTCATCCACAAGAACGATTCGCCGTTTTGTGAAGTGAGTTGAGGTCAGAGGTGCGATCTGTTCAGCCTTACATGTAGCGGCTAGACGGCACATCCTTCCAAGAGTGGTAGCCTGTTTTGTGATAGAGGTGGAAGGATGAAGCCAGACGCCTTCACATCAACCACGAATCGACATCGAAAAAGTTTGAAGGGGAGGCGAGTTTATGGTTCTCACTTAGAGGACATAGCTCCGGAGGTTCTCAAGTCGACCAATTCAGTCTTCAACTCACAGACTCAAGACTGTAGTTGGGGGGTCCCACCTCGAACGGTCGACACTACTCGAGAGATATGCAATGAACCCCCCCGAGAGTGGTTATGGATGTGGGGAGGTTGGACCCATCAATATGTATTTTTCCAACCCAGAGTTACAGAACCCCACGCACTTAGAGGTAGAGTGGTCAGGTATAGGCCGCTTTTCTGGAGGACGTGGGGGGTCGAGGTAATGTGCATCACACACGCAGAGGTAATGGGCCAAAAATGGAGCCACTACTACGTCAACATGGTTATGGGTCAAATGGACAGACAAAAACGATGGGCCCTTGTTACTCTTTCCCTGGGAGATTTAAGCGGAGGCGTCTGATGCTGTATCACAGGTTCTTTTTGGTTTGTGATTGGCATGGCAATCTGTTAATTATTTGACCCCTGGCTCCACGTTTTTCATGTTATCTTTTCATCATTTGACTAATGTCTAAATTGTCATTGTGAATTACTTGAACATGCCTATTCGTGTTTCTAACACCGGTGGGTGAGTCTGTGGTAGTTAAAAGGTACATGGTCCTTGTGTTTGGTGAACTTTTGTGGGGAGCAACAACTTATGTAGATTTTGGTTTTTTTAGAAATGGGTTGACTTTGATTGTAATTCTGGGTATGACTTTGGCTTTCTCCACTTTGCTATCTTGGAATTGTAATGCTTAAAACTGTGACATTGGCCAAGCCTGGACAGAATCCGTTTAGTGTGGGAGGGTGAACTACACTTCCAATCCGGTGCGTATCATCCCATTTCTTCGTCCTAAGAAATGGTTCGTAAAGGGTGTTTAGCTTTCTTTGTCACATCTCACGGATGACACTACCCAGTACTCGATGAGTCTCCAGTTTCGGTGGTCCGTGAGTTTTTCCTTGATGTATTCCCTTCCCTCCTCCCTGCAGATCTTCCCCCTTTCCGGGTATGCCCCGCCCCCAGACAGGGATATTTTGACGTCTGTATTGATCTTAAAACCGGGTACACCCCCATTTTCTTCCCCCTTTATAGAATGGCTCTCCCGCGGAGTTTCAGAGAGTTAAAAAGCCCAACTTCAAGAGTTGTTGAGCAAGGGGCGTTCATTATACCCAAGTGGCATCTCCTTGGGTTCGAGCTCCGGTTTTTTGTGTTTTTGTGAAGAAGAAGGATGGGAGTTTTCGGATGTGGCATATACTACCGCCAGTTTTGAACAAGGTATCTATAAAAGAACAATTATCCTCTTCCTCGCATTGATGACTTATTCGATCATTAAAGTTGCTTGTGTCTTCTCTAAGATTGACTTGAGATCCGGTTTTTTTCAATCAATTGAACATACGGGCACGGTATGTGCCCAAAGACGCTTTCGAACGAGGTAGGGACATTAACGATTTGTTGTGATGTCTTTTGGTCTAACGAACGCCCCTGCTTCTTTCATGAGCTTGATTAACGGGATATTTAAGCCGTATTTGGACTCTTTGGATCGTATTTATGATGGATTACTGGTATATTCTAAAAGTAAAGAAGGAACATGAGAGCATTTGAGGGCTGTGGTTGGATGTTTGAGGAGAAAAAGCTTGGCCAGTTCTCTAAGTGTGAGTTTTTGGCTAGATGCAGGTGTCCTTCTTGGGGGGCAATGGTTGTTTCGAGGAACTGGGGTGATGTAAAGATCCTTCCTAAGATTGAGGTGAGACAGTGAAGAATGGGTAATACCCACTAATGTTGTCCGAAATACTGAGTTTTGGGTTGGGTTAGCTAGCTCTACTACCTACCAGCCGCTTTTTCAAAGGAAAAATTCTCTTCTAATTGCTTCCCAATTGACGAACTTGACTAGCAGAATGTTCCATTTTTGTCGATGCATGTGAGCAAGCGTTCAGAAGCTTAGACTTTGTTTGACTACCGCACCTATCTTACCTTGCCGGTAGAGGGTAAGAACGTCATTGTTTATTGTGATGCCATCCTATTCGGGTTGGGTCAGTGCTAAGGTCAATGAAGAAACCGTGATTGCTTATGCCTCAAGACAATTAAAAAGTGCATGAAACGTAACTATGTCCAACTCATGACTTGGGAAATGGCCGCGAGGAGTTTTTTTGCATTGAATCAATGGAGACAACTATTTAGATGGGGTTAAGTGTGGGTCTACACGACATCGTAGCCTTCATTATGTCTTTACTCAGAAAGATTTGAACTTGAAGGCAACGGATATGGATGGAACTACTGAGGACTACGACCGTCACTATTTTGTATCATTCCGGGAAGGCGAATGTTGTTGGGATGCTTGAGTAGGAAGGCGGGAAGCAGTGAAAGTTGCCTCATTTGCAAAACTTAGACGCCCATTGGCTAGAGAGGTTCATACTCTGGGCTATCGACTTGATGAGTTGGAAATAAATGAGAAGGGAGGATTGGTGTTGCTATTGTGGATTCAAATCTTCTTTTCTTGACAAGATTAGGGTAAACCTTTTGATGATGAGAAAACTAAGGCGAATCCGAGATAACAGTTTGTTTCGCTGAGAGGCTAAAGAACAGCAACAATCCGACGAGGAAGGTGTTTTTTGAGATTAGGGAATGTGTATGTACCGCATTGATGATTTGATCAACAGCTTTCTGGCAGAAGCTCATAGTTTCAAGGTATTCTAATACATCCGGGTGCACCAAGATGTATCGCGACCTAAAACAACACTTTTGGTGAGTAGAATGAAGCGCAATATTGTTGACTTATTCAATTTCCAAACTGTCAACAGTGAAATAGACACCAAGGCCCGGAGGAACACTTCAAAGATTTCCCATTCCGGAATGGAAGTTGGAGAGAATTGCAATGGCTTTGTGGGTTGGTCTTCCAAAGACACTGGGGAACGTTTTGATTCAATTATGGGTAATTGTGGACAGAATTGACTAAGTCTGCTCATTTCTCCGTCAAGGTGACTCACAATGCAGATAAGTTTCAAAAATCTACATCTCAGAAATCGTTCGATTGCATGGGGTTTCCCACTATCCATTTTATCCGATAGAGTACCAGTTTGACTTCTAAGTTTTTATGGAAAACATTGTGCATGGAATTTGTATACTAAGGTTGAACCTATATTACCCGCCCTTCTTTCCATCCTCAGACCGATGGTCAGTACTGAGGCGAACGATTCAATGTTTGGAGGATAGCATGCGTGTAGAGTTTTTTGGTGGGCCATTGGGATAGCTTCTTTACCTTTCTCGCAGAGTTTTCGTACAATAATCGCTATCCACTCCCGAGTGATATGGCTTCCATTTGAAGCATTGTAATGTGAGGAGTTGTAGAATCTCCATTGGTTTGGTTGATGCATGCGAGGTTAGCCTTGGGGGTACCGATTCTCTGGAGGGGATTCGTTATAAAAGTGAAGGGCATGTCAAGAACAGCTTCTAGCGTCGCAAAGTAGACAAAAGGAGTAAGCATATCCGGAAGTTAGGGACTTGGGAGTTCAGGAGGTGGAACAATCTGTTGAAGGTTCCCCCATGAAAGTGTTGATGCTGTTTGGGCAAAGAAGGTAAGCGAATTCCAGGATATTGGACCATTTGAGGTACTAAAAAGCGAGTAGTGGGGGGGGAAGGGGTGGCTTATGAATTAGCCTTGCCCCCCACAGGGCTGTGCTGAGGTGGGGGCGGAGGTCCGGTAAATTTCATGTGTCCATGTTTGAAAAGATACTGGGATGGAAATTAAAATCCGGTGGGATTCAGTTTTTGCTTGATGAGAAATTTGGTCTTATGAGGACGAAACCTGTTGCTATTTTTAAGATAGATAGTTACGCAAGTTTGAGTCAAGAGAAGATTGCATCCATCAAGTGTCAATGGAAGAATCGACCGTATTGAAGAAGCCACTTTGGGAGAAGGAGGCAGATATGCGGGAAAGAGACCCACTCTGTTAACGGATTTCAGGTTATTCCCTTTTCGCACTTGTTTTTCCTTCTTCTTGTGATCGTTCGTGTGACGAACGATGGGTAAATTGGTATCTATTGTAACGCCTTTTTTAGGAAGTCGTTTTGAGCAGCGATTTTATTCTGTAAAAACCTTGGCATAAGGCCGACGTAGGCCAGACTGACCGTCCACGGGCCGACGGCCGTCTTGGATGGTGGTCCGGTCAAAACACTTGAAAATCTGAAATTGGGTACTTAAAAGACTCTCTGAACGTCATTGACGGAATGGCAAAGGACGACCGTCGCACGCTCTACGGCCTTCACCGGCCTATCCACTTAACAGCAAGTCTCTGACCTTGTGACGGACAGCGGTACTGACCGCCGCAGTCCGCGACTGCCTTCACGGTCTTACGCCATCCCGGTCTGTTCTTATTCTTTACACTTTTTATGTGACGTTTTGACTATCCTGTTTAAATATAAAGTTTATTAGGGTTAATGTTAATAAGCCTAATTACTTGGGGTTAAGAGGTAACTTAGTTAATTAGTGGATTATTAGTGCCATCTTTTAAAACTTTATTCTATAATATTAGGGTAAAAAAAGAGGGTTTGAATACAGAAAAACAGAAAGAAAAAGGGGAGATAAGTCGAACGAGAAAGAGGAGAAACGGGATACAAAGCTTGGGACATTGCTTGCTTGATCACTAATCTTGTTGGAGGTAGGTTTATGGTTTTGTTACGATATCGTGTGAATTCTTAATATAATATTCTTGTTGATAGTATTGTAAACCCCTGCTATGTGCTTAAGAAGTTTGTATGCTGCAATAATTTATGATTACTATTTGTGATGAATTAACAAAGCAGATGAGCGATTAATCCCAAATCGTGAAAGCAAACCTAATTCGCTTGATATATTAATATAAATAAATGATTATGCCTTAGTATGAAGAAGGCGTGATAAATTATAGGGGGGGTAATGAGAATGATGATGCCTTAGTGTAAAGAAGCTTGATGAATTAGGGGATCGTGGTTGCCACTTTCCTGTACATGATGAATGAATCTGAGGATCGGAGGTGTCACGTTCCGACACCAGGATAGAATAAATGGATCGGGTGGCCACGTTCCGTTACCAGGTAGAAATGAAAGTGAATCGGAGTGTCACGTTTCCGACACCAGTATTAGATAATGGATCGGGTGCCACTCCGGTACCCATGATCGTGAGGAATCGGAGTCCACGTTCCGCACCATGTAGAAAAGAGGACGGAGTGTCCGTAACCGACACAAGAGGAAGAAGATATGGGGAAAAAAAATCTGTGAAAGATAATGAATATACCTCCAATCTAATGAACTTATCCCAAATCAGTATGGTATTGAGGCTTGAGATCCCTCATGTGTGACTCCGGTTTGTAGTTTTTATGAATTCATGTTTGTTAGTGCTGACATGTTGAGTCTTGTATTGAGTTACATTATTATGGATATATACTGTTCCCTATTTTGGAGTTTGGGCCGATGCTATTGGCTCTCAGTACGTGTGGTTTTTACTGAACCCCCTACTTTCATGTTTTTCCTCTTTGTTTATTTGTTTAATGAGCAAACGTTTCCGTCACTTCACTCACAGGATATCTAGCCAGTCTTCCCTTCAATATCGGAAAATTCCGGTGAGCTAATGCGTCTAGCTTGACGGGTCTTCTTCTTTCAAAAATCTTGAATTCTTTGAACTTCGGCATGGACTAAGCTTTTGTTATTTGTTCTTATAGACATTCCTAGTTAAGGTAATTTTGAGATAGTGTTCTGTGATGAAAATGGACTTTCCAGATTTTTGGGATAATAAAATAGTATTGAATGTTTTTATACAAATAATGAGTTTAAGTCTTCCGCATTATTTTCTGTGAGATTCTTAAAATGTTAAGGTTTAGATGGGTTGGTTCGCTCACATAGGAGGGTAAATGTGGGTGCCAGTCGCGTCCCTGATTTGGGTCGTGACAATAGACTGACTATACAAATAAGGACTAGAATATAATCTCATTCCAATCCATATACTTTTAGAGAAAAGGTTATTAGTCCGACCATAAATATTGGTCTTTCATAAGGGTTTTTCTTGTAATGAATTGTAGTGTGGCCTAATTAGCGATGTTGTGCATTTGGGGAAAATAATTAAAATGGAAATTTTCTTTCGCCGCGTATGTTTTGGCGCAAAATTGAAACAAATTAGAGGGGTTAAATGAGTGTGTTGGTTGAATTTATGTGAGTTAAAATAAATTGAGTTAATATATGAGTGATTTATTGTCTCATTCACAAGTTATTAAGTTAAGACGTGAGTTATAATTCAATCCTCTCAATTTGAAGTCTTAATTGTTTTACGTGCTCTTTTATAATTTTTTAGTGTTTAATTAAAAAATATTATTTTAGATAGTATACGTAATACATCAAATAATAAAATAGTATTTATTTAAAGTTATTTGACAATATTTGTCATTAAATAACTTAGGTTATATATCAATTCAGTATTTGATGGATTGCGTTAATACATGAGGGGGTCAATGACCCTACTCAAACTTAAGCAGACAAAATAAGTTGTGTTTGTCCTGCCTCCCTACAAATTAATTAAATTTTATCTCACGACACACACATAAATTGTTGCGAAGGTCTCGTGATTTGAAATTGAAAATTATTTGGATATATAATTTTAAATTTTAAAAGAAAAAACTAACTAATTGCATAATTTCATACCAAATTTCAAGTCAAATACACATAAATACATATTTTTTGCTACAATATACAATTAAATAGGGATAGAATCAAGTGAGATTTGCTTATGTATTTTTGATACATGTTATTTACACTAGATACAAAATATATACATAAATCTCGTCTTATTCACACATAGTCGGGATAGCAGAGGCACGATCAACATAGGACAGTGGCAAATGACATTTTCCCATAATCCCATGTTCAACGCACTAGAAACACAATAAATATATGTATATGATGTGATTTGTATGTATCTAGATACAAGATACGCGAGAAAGACATGAAAGTGACGACCGAAATGAGAGGAAGGTGAGTGAGATAAAAGAGTGACGAGCAAGATAGGAGGGAGTTGGATGAAATAGTAGAGTGAAAGAGAGATAGACACATAACTATTGTTAACTATAACGATTGAAATGAATTTCAGTAAACATTTTTGTCAAATATTTTTAGAGAATAACTTCTCTCAACCAAGAAACTTCAGCGTCAGTTTATTTTTAGAAATACTTATTCCTCTTAATGTATTCACATATTATTAATATTTAAATTAAAATAACAAAGAAGTAACTTATTGGTAACTTGGCTCTAAATAACTACTATAAAATTTGTATAGAATTCCTTTTTTGTTTGCCAAAACAAGAAGGATTCTTTCACCTATTTCCTTTGTCCTCAATATTTTTGCCTCATTCTCCAATCAACAACTATTGAAGAAATTGGGACATAACTTTTAATTTTTTTTTCTTTTTTAAAATATAGAACTTATTAGTCTCCTAAAAACTTTTCTGACAAATTTTATGTTTGTCCCTAAAAAGGATGTGTTTGCATGTATTTAAACATATGAAACTATAATTTTCGTCCAAAAAGGTGGAACATTTGGTGACGATTTTCATGTCGTAGCTAATAGTTTATATCTGTATAAATCAAATTTGTTGTAGTGTGATATGCAACAAATATTGAATCAATGGAAATCTTATCAAAATATTCTTAAAGAATTTTTTTAAAAAAAATTCATATGTTATATATAGACATTATAAAGAAAAATAATAATTTTATTAGGTACTAAAATATTGTACAAAGAACAATAAAATATGTAAACATAGTAAGATTGGGGTGTTAAATTTATTTTTGATCCATTCTATAACTCATTATCGGACTCGACTCAAGCAAATTTAAATTGGATTGAGTCTTGACCCGATTGTTGTCTTTACACATTAAAAGACTCTATTGAGACTCGCCTTTAAAACCTTAATTATTTGTTGTTTTTATGATAACTAAATTTTTCTATTAAAAATTTACATGTTATAAATACATTTTTTATTAATGAATATATTATAATTTGAATTAATTTGCGTAATTATTATGTTTATTTTTATTTTGATTTATCTTAGAATGTTCATTTCACTATTAGTTACATATTTTTTCATTTAATTTGTTATTACTCACAAAAGTTATTTGTATATCGCATAACAAAATGTTAGATAATTTTAAATAATAATTTTTTTTTCTACTTTATATCTTAAAGAAAGTTTTTTTTTATTTTAAGTAAGATGAAAGATTTATTAAACGCAATAGATGAAGTTTTATTTTTAAGCGTAAATAAGATCAACATTTTATTTTTAAGCTAAATAGATGAAAATTTTATTTTTAAGTTACTTTTAAGGGTAAATAAAATGAAAGCCTTAATTTTTTAATTAAATAAGATGAAAGTTTTTGTTTTAAAACAATATTGACGCAATCATGACACTGCCACAGACAAAAATTTTAAATCTAAATGAATGGCAATTTCTTATTAAGAATAATAACTAAGCTTACCAAGAAAAGTAAAAAATATTTAAATAGGGTGAGAGTATTTTGTAAACAAACAACTTGTCCTAAAAAAATTATACAATGAATATTAGTTTGAATATGATGAACAGAACAATCAATAAAAACTAATCACAACATAACTTATCCTATCATAGCTAATGTCACATCCGGATTTACCCCGTAGATGTAACCGGCGTCGTCGTCCTTTACAAGGACTAAGACTAGCCTCTTAGTCTCATGTCATTACATTAAAAGGTAGAAAAGTGCGAAAAAATTTAAAACTTTCATTATAACTACTTGTAGTTTTACATAAATCTCTACATACACATATTATATAATCGTATCAAGTATACATGGACCCTTCGATAGGAGGTTACATGCCTTTCTACTTTTTATTTTGCACATCATATTAAAAATATAAAAATTTCAACGATTGTCCTCAATCTCATACCATCTACCGATTATCAAAATTAGCATAGCCTTCACATCAATCACCAAGAACCACATATGGTCATACAAAAGATAGTACTCAATTGAAAAGAAGAAATGAAAGAGTCTTTAGCATCATAACAGTCCATAAGATAGATAGTGCATTTACCCTCAGACTTGAAGGACCTACCCCACTTGGATGACATAAATAATCGCAAACTTTTAACAATAACCGCCTTCCAAACTCTTCAACTATCGGAACCTAAAATGTTTGGGAAGGAAAGAAAATGGGTTATTACCTCCACATTTACTAAGTATGAGATCCTTATGCACATATCCAAGAACCAGCTAAAAAGGGACTTTTTAGTCAAACATGCCATTTTAACCCCTTTAAACCCTATAAGCAAGCCAACCAAGTCATATCCATCAACCAAAAAAAACCCAATGCTTTACTAACTCAACAAGTAATACGTATAAAACATTATTTAAACCATGATTTTTACTACACCTATCATCAAGGAAGAACATCACAAGAACGAATAAGACGTCAACCCATATCATAATAAGCAAGTCAACTACTCATGAACCCTTAATCAAGTCTACAAGTGACTTTAACCAGCAAAGCCTCCATAACTTACTTCAATCAAGTATCCTCAATAAGAAAACCCATGACCAATGTCCCAACTTTACATAACATAAAATTTAGGTTCAATTTCATTATATATAACATTATAACCCCCCAGGCCATACTCATAATGCACTAATCAACATATAGTATCCAGCTATGTGCCAAAGTCCTCATATACATCTCATTATCATCCATAACATAAAACATGTAGAACTCCTCCTAACACTCCCCTTAAGGATCACTGTGCAATGTTTAGGTAGAGTCTCATACCCCTACTAGACTAAGCTAGACCTATTAGGTTATCTCAAGTTTTAGAGTTCAATCCTTTAACTTTTTTTTTGACCTTTAGGAAATATCTTGCCCCGACCGACATATACCCCATGAGCTAGTATGAAATCTTGAATGTCAATCCAAACCCTACCCGAAAGAAGGTGGCCTACTTCACATGTAGTACCAAAATATGAAACATAGCAACTTCGTGGATCCACTATCCTAGTATTCTGTGGGGGAACATAGTTCATACTAGGGAGATATAGTGGG
This sequence comes from Solanum habrochaites, assembly GCA_027704765.1. Lineage (NCBI taxonomy): Eukaryota > Viridiplantae > Streptophyta > Magnoliopsida > Solanales > Solanaceae > Solanum > Solanum habrochaites. The sequence goes on from JAKWJA010002052.1 coordinate 33,657, forward strand.
ATCCCTTTATCGCCATGCATTAATAGTCCCACTTCTCAGGAGTAATGTAGTGTTCCCTACCCTCCCTATGTGGAAAGGGACCCTCCTCAATCTAGTTTCACTCGTGGCTAAATCTGATTCCTTTTTGGAAATGTCGGTTAAGCCTTTAATTATCAATGTCCATAGCTTAGTTTTCGGTCCATGGGTCTATCCCTTTGTCATTAATCGTCATCATCAATATCTCATAAGAATTGTATGAGTAAACTACTTCATCACAATAATCTATAAGTGAGGTTAACACATTAGCATTTCAAGGCACACTTATAGTTTTCACCCTCCGTATAATCAATACACCTTAATCAACCTCACAACATAGTCAAGACATTTTCAATTCAATCATCCCACCCTATCCCTCGAGATAAGGTCTACTCCAATGTAACATCATGACTTAACCACAAGTATCACAATTGGGAAGTAAAGATAAGCTTCTAAGACTTACCAAGTTTCCTCAGAGTTCATCATCAGTCTTACCATAAGCCCATACTTAATAACCCAACTAGGGAAGAACATCAATCGACAATGATAACCAATAATTTTAACAAGGCCAATTTCACTGTATCACAAACAATTTCAACCTAGATCAACTTACGACAAGATAATAGGCTTAATTTCACAATATACTTCATAACCTAGCAAATATCTCAGACTAGATGATAGGCCATATTAATCTTATTTTATATTCATATAGTCCACAAGGATAGTAATCTAATCAATACCAAAGTTCCATATTGGAATGATCACATCCATATAGGTTCAAGATTCACAATATAGGGTTAGGGATTGAGGATCATGTTCTTCCATTGAGAACCAAAACATTACAATTACCATAAAAAAGTTAAATTACATGTTAATATATCATTAACTAAATAAATAACAACAACCAATCATAACTTCAATATTCATAATTTGATAAAAACCCATAAGACACCTCAACTTTTGAAAATCCTTTAGAAGGAACCCTCGGGAAAGACTTCTCAAAGGTGAATTAGATCCCATACCTTAACGTTTGGAAAAACAATTTGATGGTGGTATTCTTCCCTTTACTCCACAAACCTTTATCCTCCTTTCTAACTTCTGCAATGGTAGTTCAAGTCAGACAGAGAAACAGTAATATTTTGTATTTTTCAGATTGTCTTTAGATTATTGAGGTTTGGGAATACTTATATTTGTGTCTTAATCCCTTAATAGACTCCCCTTAACCCCTAATTAACACCTCAACTTCCTAACCAATTAATGGAACCACTACATTAGCTGTAACTACCGACCCCACAGATAGACCTTGAAAACGACGGCTGTCTGTGAGTCGACGGACAATCACCCTCTCGTCCTGCACTCCGTCTATGAGTTCAGAGACTGTGCAGGCGAGGGGATTTTCTCATCAGGTCTAAGTATGGGACAACGGTGGCATCGATTCCCTGTTTGTCCACACAAAGCCCTTCTCTTGCGCCATCGACGCACACTATCAGGCAGTATTGATTCAAACGTTAGGGTCCTCCTCAAGGGCCCTTGGTTGGTGCTTGGGGAGTCTTACCCGGATGTTTTGACCATGAAATCACTCCAACACCTATTTAATACCTTTTTACCAATTTTCGTACATTTTCGACTCCTAAAAGTTAGTCAAATAGGTTAAGACACACTAACATCCCTTTGAACCAACTTTCCGGACATTCTTGGACGTTTTGGTTCTTAATCTTTCAAAATGACCTATATTCATTGATAATGGACTTAAAAATAGTACTTAGACCTTATGACACCTACGTTAGGCTTTACGACATATCTTGAACTTTCAAGGTGTTACAACTAATCCCACCATAACTAGTATTCAAACGAAATGACCCCTAAAAGATATCTTGTAGCGGCTATAGTACATATGTCAATAATGTTTAAGATTAAAGAATTAAAAGTGCGAAATGACTAATGCCACTAAATAATTTCCACAAAAAAAATGTTTTGTATTAGTATGGCGGACCCATGATTTTCATTCAGGGGGTTCGAAAAATAAAAGTACAAATGTGTAAATAAGCCTTTAGAAATGGAAACATTAAATTTTTTTGGGTTTAAAACCACACTTTTAATGTACTTTTTAAAGTTTTTAAAAAAATTGGAATAGAAATGAAAAATAAAATAAATAAAAAAAATGAAACAAAAAGAGAAAAAGATAAAATGCTTACACAGGGATTTGAACCATTGACATACAACCTAATTTCAGGGGGACTTCCCACTACGCCATTAATTTCTCTCAGTTATTCATGAGATTCAAAATATATATATCTACAAAAATACAGAAACGTTACCTTATATATATTGCGAGATTTTTTGCCAAGGGGGTTCACAAACCAACATGGGTCCGCCACTTGGTTTAACAATACTTTTCATCATATGTCATAAAAATCAATGACATTTTTCAACAGATGACATAATACATTAGATATTTGCATACAAATGTCACTGTTTTGGCGACATTTTCACTATCTGTCGATCGAATCAACGACATTTTTCAATAGATGTCATAATATATTTGACATTTATACTCAATTTCGCTATTTTAGCAACACTTTTGCTAAAAGTCGCAAAAATAATGACATTTTACAACAAATGGCCCTATTTTTTCATGTTTTTTCTAAATGTCACTAAAATAAATGACATTTTGTCGTAAATGTCACACTAAATTTGACATTTATATTAAATATCACTATTTAAGCGATATATTTTTCTAAATGTGACTAAAACAAATGACATTTTATAATAAATGTCATATTATATTTGACATTTGTAGCAAATGTCATCATTTAAATGTCATTTTCACTAAATGTTGCTAAAAACAATGACATTTTGCAATATATGTCACATCATAGTGACATTTTGGACTAAGTGTCACTATTTTTACAATATTTGATATCAAATGTCATTATTCTTACGACATTTCACATTATGACATTTTGTTCTTAAATGTCCTAAAATTCTTCATTTCCGACATTTGATTCAAATGTCACAAAATTAATGTCGTCGTATGTACATTTTCTTGTAGTGAGGTTCCTATTGGGGTACATAGTTAAGGAAGTAGGAGCTTGTTACTAGAAACCCTCTTTATGCTAATTAGCATTATAGTTTGAACCTCATGAGAATATCGGGTGAATCATATATCCCTTTGTGAAGGAATACCTCTCATTATCAAGTTCACTCGGGGCAAAGCTAAAATCCATTTTTGAACTATCTTTAAGTATTTCTTAACATTAATTCGTAACATAGGTCTTAGGAGTTTAACCCCTGATTTAACATGTTCATAGCTCATAGGTTTTATGATGAGAAAGCCCTTTCATCACAAATCCAAAATCATGTGAGAACATTACTTCATAACATAGTCATAGGATGTACATAGAAATTACCTTTAATTGCTCATATTAGAGAACTTATCATCATCTCACAACCATCATATTCATACATTCATAATTTCATCATTAATAACTTCAACTTAATCAATCAACATTATCCAAAAGATCCCATAATACATCATAAATGTTCAATGACCTGAAATCTTACCAATGGCTTCCAAGAAACCATTCAAGACTTCTCCCGCATCCATGGTATTAACCCGTAGAAATCAGTTTATTGTCATCATACAATAGTTACATTATAAAAGAACATACTCAATTTACATAACCTCTAATCATTATTCAACATAATTCAAGAGTTAGGGTAAGGTAAGAGGGGACATTCACGGTGGATCAACATTATGTTAAAACCTAAGGTAATACATCAATTCATTCATAAACATTCTTAATCCATCATTATTAATCAAATATAAACCAAATAAGTCAAGTTTAAAGGTGACCCACAAAATTGAGTGAAATCCAGAAATTTGGAAGAACATTCAAAATCAATTTGAAGGAACCTCTTGGGAAAGGAGTCCCAAGAGTGAAAAGTTCTCATACCTTGTAAATCTTTAAGGATTAATGCAGAAAATCCTTGTTCTTGATCCCTACTTGAAGATTTGACATTTTTCTTCAATGGAGTCTTTGGGTAGAGAGAGAATTTAGAGAAATTGAGAACAATTGGGTTTTCAATTTGGGATTTGTTTTGGTGTGGGATTGTGTGTAAACTGACTTAATTTCAATATACACTAAGCCTCTAAAATATCCAAAACAACCCTTACATGGTTTGACCTTTTAATTTATTCAAACTTGACTTTTATTTTTGGAGTTTTCATTACGGAACAAGTCTGCATCGCGGAGGTGTTCACTCAAGTTTTTGGATATAAATTTTGGGAGAAAACAGTCCGCGACAACGTCTGCGACGCGAACCAACATTTTTCCTTTGGTGGATCCAGTAAGCGACGCGTACATGCTCCCTACATTCAATATATTCGCTGACTTGGGCAACTTGTTCGCCATATGTTTAGGTCCGCCTCAAGGACCCCTAGATTGCTCCTTGGGGGTCGCACTTGGAAGTTTTGATTCTAAAAATATATTTTAACTATTTTAAATATTTTACACTATTTCCTTTATATCACACTTACAAACCTTCAAAAGACCTAAGAATACCTACTAGTTCAATTTCACTAGTTTTTGGATGTCATAGTTGTTTCATGACGTTTTGTCTCCAATACTTCCAAATCCAGTTAATTACATTTAGTTTAGGTCTGTAAACATCATTTTAATCATTATTCATCATGTGCGGCTCAATCCTAGGCCATTGTTTTTCCTAGGTATAACAACTGCTCATTTTATCTTAATATCTGATGAAAACTCTTGAGTTTCCAATATTTGAAGTTTTATTGTAAGCATGGATACTTATGCAAAAAATGGGAACAAAAAGGATGAAAAAGAGATGAATTTGAAGCCTAAGCATCGCCAAGCACGGTTTGTGATCTGCCAAAGGGAGACACTTCGCCCTTTATTCCAGCAAGCAAAGCCATGAAGGAAGTCGATTCGAAATACGATGAAAAGGAGCAGTCGGCGCTTCGCCAAATAGCTCCTCGAAGCAGAGGTTTCCTCCCAATGTCGCACTACATATAGAAAACAAAGGTAAAGTACAACAGGTGAGGAATTAGAAGAAGGAAAAATCGCCGAATCACTCCACAATTCGCGACTAAAGTCAACGAACGGATTTGCCAACATTAAATATGAAAACTATAAATACTAGCCTTAGTTATTATTTTTAAGAGTCCAGACATTATTATCTATTTTAACTTTTATAACTTAGGTTTTTGGTATTTTTTTTCTCATGTTTGGAGAGGGTTTTGTGGGAGACTTGAAGAAAGAGGTTACTTTCCTCAAATCGGAAGTGGGTCTTCTCCAATCTTCTTCCTTTTCTTATATTAAGGTTTAATTTTTTATACCTGTTTGATTTCTTTAGAAATTTAGGTGTATTTGGTTATTGCTTGATGTGTGGCTTAAACCCCCCATTTTTCGGGTATGATTTAGTACATATGTGTTGATATTATTGTTGAACCTTTCTACCTGATAGGACTATACATATTTTAATGGTGATTTCACCTACTGGTTGTTGTTTAATTTAATGGGTCTATAGTTGCAAATACAAACCACCCATGTGTTTTGTCTTCCTCGAGAATGGTCGTAAAACCAAGACCTTTAGATTGATATCCTAGGCAGTAAGGCGACCTGAGGCTCAGTTCGAGAGGGAGAGACCTAGTCCCATACCCAAACACTCTTCATCGAAAGAGCGAGTGTGGAGAAGGAGTAGCCTGGTCTTCATAAGATGAGTGGGTGTCCGAGAGGAACCTATTTGGTACATAGGGTAAGTTGCCCGAGAAGGAGTGTACTTTCCCTAAAACTTAGCCTAGTTACCATTATTTTGCAAATTTTTATATCGAAAGCATGAACCCATTAATTTAAGTCAACATATATTGCGGTCACACCCCAAGAACTTTCTCCCTTCCTTGATTTTACCTTTATTTTTACTGTTTTTACCAAACTTGTGACAAACCCTTTTTGGTATTTCACACTTCTGGTCACTAATTGAACTGACATTGTTTTTATTTGATAATTTATTAAACTACTACTATCTTGAACGTAATTCTAGTTTATCTACCAATTTCACTACCGCTCCCTTAGGGCACGAACCAAACCATTTGTTGGGTTACTATACATGTTTCGATTCGTAGACACCCATACTGTGGGATAGTGTCATTGATCATGATGCACAAGTAAAAAACATCAGTTGCTCGCTTGCAACTGTATCTAGACTCTAGCTAGCTGTGGTCTTTCCTTTGTAAGCCATCCTTATATGGATACAAGTATGAATTATAAGCCATAAACATCGACCCTTAAGACACCACTCCATATCATGAGGTGTGCAAAAGAAGGATAGTCATTATAACAATGTTGGTAGCTTCTTGCTTATCCAATGTGGTGCACAACACATTTATAAACAAGACTCTACTAGACACGACTTGCAAACTCGCTAGGATACAATGTTGCTCTTATACCAAGTTTGTCATGCTCCAAACTCAAAGGGCACAACTGGCTCCTAATGCCAAAAATAGTCCTGAGCCAATTATGTTGAACCATTTTCTACTTTCATGCTTCACATAGACATATACTTTATTTAGACATGATATTATCAAGGTATACCTTTCAAATTTCTAATGAATAACATGTATCAACATCATACTCATCACTTCACTTCACATACTATGCCTTCAAGGCTAATTCACAGGACACACATTAATAAATATATCCATATACTTCAAATAAACACCTCCACCAAAGGTGGACCATACTACTCAAGAACATTTCATAATATGAACTAAACAATATAACCAACTAACCATTCATCCAAGATTTCACCACCTATTCTACATTTCTCAAATAATTCATCATAAAATAGCCCTTAAGGTAGTGTCTAATCACAATATAGCCATAAATAAACCATAGTTCTAACATTATCTTATCATGTTAATTAAACTCATTTCATAATCTTAAGGTTGATGATAAGCATAAACCTGGTATCGTTGAAGTTTTAACATCAAAATCACCAAATAACACTAAAAACAACATATTTGAGTCCTTAAAACGTTTTCATGCAAAAAATCATGCTTAGAGTTAAAGATAGAAGAAGTTAGGGTTTAAAACCCTTTTTGAAATCACTTTGGAATGACTCCCAAAATGAAATTATGTTCAAGGATGAAATACCATACCTAAATGAGATGAAAACCACGAAATTTTGATGAAGAAAACTTCCAAAACCTTCTCTTTTATCCCTTCCTTGAGTTCTACATTCTATGGAGTTTGAGAGAGTTCATTCTTGAGGAAGGGATTTTGAATATATGAAATTAAGTCTTGTCTAGGTCTAGGATTATAAACCAACTTAAAATACCTTAAAGACCCTAAAATAATAATCCTTTGTTCGTAAAATACTTGGGGTGAATTTACTAAAACACCCCAAGCCTAGCTGTCTCCTTGAAAACATTTTTTAAAATTGGCCATTGATGGCTCCAATCGACGCTTTGTAGACCAATCCACAAACCGTCCTTCTAGTCCGTGGTTTAGGTCAGAGGATCAAAATTTGAGATCTCAAGCTCCTTAGACCAAGTCCCAACCTTCGCCCTAAACCAAGGGGCGTTGATTGAACTAAGTGGCGTTGATTGCCTCCGTCGTTTGAGACTAGTTTTGGGTAGTCATGGCAGATTCTGCCTAAACATTGAGGTCGTCTTCTAGGGCCCCTTGTGGGTCCTAGGTGGAGTCGTACCCGGAAGTTAAACCCATATACGTGTTCACCTAGGTCTTAGGAAATTCCACCAACAATTTGGACTCCAAAAAACTTACCAAATATGCCAAGGCACACGAGAACTCACATAAGCACATAGACGTGTAGTCGTCGAACGTCCTTGACGTTTGACTTCAAAACTCAATCCAATTTCATACACTGCATTTTAAAAACATAACTAACCATTTAAGGACTTAAAAACTTCATCACACACATCCTTGGCTCTAGTTTCACCTAGTTCATTATTAGGGACGTCACATTCTCCCCCACTTGGAACAAAATTCGTCCTCGAATGACACTAAACACTTTTAAGGACATCAAAGACTCAACTAGAATCATATAGCACATAAAACCATTGTAATAACATTCATAGTCAATGTGCCAAATTAACAAGGAACACAACTACACATCGGTAAGCATTTTGCAACATAGGCAACTTTCAGAAACAAATTCCAGAATTCAAAGCACACACTTATTTTTCCATTGAGGAACTAACTTCTAGAACATTAGATATTCTCATATACATAATTTCTAAACACATTGAAACCATTCATCATGGAAATGCAATTTACTCAAATTTTAATTTTCTTACCGTGAATACTAAATCTTCACAGTGAAACATGGATAATAGTTCAATAACTCATATTTTAAGCAATTCATTAAGAATAAATGACGATATGATACAAAAAACCATAAAAAATCATCTTATAACATAAAAATAACAACCAAAATAATTAATACTTACCGGAAATTCCATTTCGGATTAGTCTTCTCCTCTAGATCCAAGTGCATAGAAGTGATTCCTTTTGGAGCATTGGGATCTAAACCACCCGGAGGAGCTTGGTTGACCTCTATCCCGTTTTCCTTGAGGTTAGGTCAATCTCTCATCTTGTGGCCCTTATTACCACGCCCAAAGAAACCATCCGTACCGGCAAGACACTTACAAAGTGTTTCTTCCCACAAGTATCACACCTTGACCTCTCAAAAGCATGGACACCTCCTTGGGAATTTTCATTGAAAATCCTATCCTTGTTCCCCATGGAAGACACTTTGTATAGAACCTATTATTAGGTTTGGGTTGACTTGGTTCATCCATCCTAGGCCTCATCTCTTCCCTATTCCTCTACCTAAGCTTGGACTCCTCAATTTGTTGAGCATACACCATGAGCCTATATATATTGATGTCATTAAGGAGCATTGTCGTAAGACACTCATTTTCCACCAAGCTAGACACCCCCATCACAAATTTATTCATCCTAGCCGTAGGGTCGGCTACCAAGGTTGGGGCATACTTAGAGAGTTGGGTGAATTTGATAGAGTACTCTTTCACACTCATTCCCCCTTGACTAAGGTTCCTGAATTCCACCAACTTCCTTTCCCTCAACTCAAATGGGAAAAACCTATCAAGAAAAGACACCTTGAACACTTACCATTCTACCTGACATCTCTATAAGGGTCTCTCTTCTCTACATTTCTCAAACCACACTTGAGCCAAATCTTTGAGTTGATAAGTGTCTACCTCTACTCTCTCTAGGATTCACACCCATAGAATCCACCACCTTGAACACCTCATCTATGAAGCGTTGTGGATCTTCATTCACATTTGTGCCAAGAAAAGTAGGAGGGTTCATCCTGATGAAATCCTTGATTATATAGGCTAAAGCACTTGCATTTGGTTGAGGTCCAACTCCTAGGGTATCTTGGTAAGACACATGATTAATGATATCTTGAGCTTGAGTTGTCATGAATTGGGTCAAAACCCTAAGGGCAGACCTTATCTCTGCATTAGTCATGTCCCCTTCAACGTAGGGAGCTTGAGGACCTTGGGGCATTGGAGGTATTTGGGGCACTTGAGGTCCTTTAGGTTCTTGAGGGGAACCTCATCACTCACATCCTCTTGGCCAACTGTAGGGACTTGCTCACCACGGGGAGGGATCCTTCCATTAGCTACTTATCCCTCCTCCCTCGTCCACTCTAGCAGGTGTCCTCGTATTTATGTCCTATAAACACAAAAGAAGAAGTTGATAAAGACATCTTATAGACTTCAACTCTATGGCATGACACTAGAATAATGAAGAAAGTGAAACTTCTATCGCCTTATAGCCTCCTGCTCATGGATGTGTCGCGACTCACACCGATGAACAAGACTCTACTAGACGTGGCTTGTGAGACTCTGGACCCTAAACTATATCCTGAAACCTTATGCTCTGATACCAGGTTTGTCATGACCCGCAAGTACACCCTAGAATAAGGGAGCACTCTTGAGTTGTCACAAGGCATACTTGAACCTTCGGGGTCTTGTACAAGCCTCTTAGCTATCGTTCAGTACATAAGATATAAAAAGTAGTGTAGAATTTAAAACTTTTCATGAAATTAATAGTAATAAATAAATATCCTTTATAAATACTAATAATTCTCGTCATGACAAGCCAACTTAAAAACACAACTTAGATATCTTAGGGACATGGTCCTTTATATTGAAAGAAAATGCATAATAAGTCTTATACAAGTCTAAAGAGAGAACTAAAGAAACATAAACTACGTCCTCGAATATATGAGGACATACCAAGTCTTGAGAGAGTCAACTTCCCAAGATTTCCTTCTAGAATTCCACTTGCTTCAAACCTATACTTATAGAGTATAGAAAAGTATGGGGCTAGTACAAACATTGTACTAAGTATGACATTATGCAAAAACATGTGCAAGAGGACATTTAGTAGAAATAAAGCTTTCATGCTAATTTAGTAAAGCGTTCATGAATATAGAAGTAAAACAACAGATAAATCATCATTTAGCACATAAGGTAAATCTTCCATAATTTTCACACCAAACTACACTTTACTGTGAACTCAACAAACCTTACAGTGAACCTACATCTTTTTATTTTACAGTGAAATCATTTCCATTACAACTTATAGTGAGCTTATTTCCTTTAAACTTTCCCTATCAAAAGTTATCCTAATACTCAATAAATTAATACATGAAGAATCAACCCGTACAATACCTTCAATACGCACCTAAGTGATCCTCAAGACTACCGACCATAGGCTTACTTCACATGGGTAACATGCCCACACTCGACATCAAAGACACTAAATCACATAAGTTCATTTACATTGCATAAAGAACAACTCATACATTCATATAAAGACTCATCAAGACTCTCTCCATATGTCTACCTGTGCGATGAGTAGATAGCGTCCCATACCACTACCTACCCTAAGTACTATACCCTTTAGAAGACCTTGTTCATCATTTAATTTTGTGGGGGATAGCTTTAACAGATACAGACCATGAGAGCTAGACATGGAATCTCGGTATTAACCCCTACTGGATGAAGGATCCCCACTTTCCTACGGTGGGGTCATTCTTGAGCCTTACATGGATTCTCCATTAGCTACTCCTACGTGGGCACGTAGTTAAGGAATAAGGAAATTGATTCTAAGTTACTCATTCTCTACTAACGAGGAGTACTCATCTCAAGAGGTACATTGGGTACAACATCTGAACTCACCAAGTGTAACCACCCCTTCTTCAAATCTTCTCAGTGCTAAGCATCAATCCCCCCACGGAGTCTTAAAACTTCATTACTAAAATTCAAGGGATAACATTTGTACACCATATCGCCACTCGCGAAGAGTGTACATCCACTAATCTATCTGAGAAAGCTCTTAGAAATGGTGAGGTTTCTACTAAAAACTTCATATCAACTCACAAGGAGTGTCCACCCCAAAACTCCCCTTCTTGTTACTATAAAAATAGTAGGGACGGTCTAGACACTTCATCTCTACCCACAAAAAGTGTCCACCCTAAAATCCCCCCCATTCACATTCATTAATTCATTCAAATTGTTTACGTGTAAGTACATGTGAGCACACCTTTCATGCTTCTAAACATGCTTATACCTCCATGCATCATAATTCACACACTATCATGCTTCTCACACAATCATGCTTCACATAGGCTTGTACTTTATTTAGATATGATATCACTAAGGTACACCTTTCAACTATCTAACACACATCATGTATCAACATCATAATCATCACTTCACTTCACATGCTATGCCTTCAAGGCCAATTCACAAGGCACACATTCATACATATATCCATATACTTCAAATAAACCCCGCCAATAAAGGTATACCATACAACTCAAGAACATTTCATAATAAGAACTAAATATTATAACAAACTTACCATTCATCCAAGCTTTCACCACCTATTCTCCATTTCTCCAATAATTCATCACAAAATAGCCCTTAAGGCAGTAGCTGATCACATTATAACCATAAAGAAACCATAGTTTTAACATTATCTAATCATGTTTATCAAACATATTTCATAAAAGTTTATAATAAGCATAAACATGGTCTCATTGAAGTTTTAACATTAAATCACCAACTAACACTAAAAACAACATATTTGAGTCCTTAAAACGTTTTCATGCAATGACCATGCTTAACGTTAAAGATAAAAGATGCTGAGATTTAAAACCATTTTTGAAATCTATTTGGAATGAATACTTCAATGAAAAAATGTTCAAGGATGAACTAACATACCTCAATAAGAATAAACGCACAAAATGTTTATGAAAAAAAACGTCCAAAACCATCCCTTCTAGCCCTTCCTTAAGATCTAGCTTCTATAGAGTTTGAGAGAATTCTTTCTTGAGGGAGGGGTTTTGAAAATTTGAAATTAACTATTGTCTAGGTCTATGACTATAAACACACTTAAAATGCCTTAAATACCCAAAAATAATCATCCTTGTGTCTTAAAAGACTTGGTACTTAAACACCCCAAGCGTAGCCGTGTCCTTGAAAGCTTTTTAACATTGGCCATCGACGCCTCGTAGACCCACCTACGGACCATCATACTGTTACGTGGTTTGGGTCAATGGATCAACATTTTGGAGTTCATTTTCCCTAGATCAAGTCCCAACCTACGCTCTAAATGACGGGGTGTCGATTGCCTCCATCGTTTGAGGCTGGTTTTTGGTAGTCTTTGCATTTTATGCCTTAACGTTAGGGTCTTCTTTTAGGGACCCTTATGGGTCATAGATAGAGTCGTACCAAGACGTTAAACCCCTATAAATTATCACCTAGTTAATAGGAAGTTTCACCATCAATCTAGACTTCAAACAACTCACTAAACATGCCAAGGCACATAAGAACTCACATAAGCACATAGACATCTAGTCGTTGAACCTCACTTGAAGTTTGACTTCAAAACTCAACAAAACTTTACACACTGCTTATTAACAACATAATTAACCATTTAAGGACTTAAAAACTTTATCATACTTATGTTTGGCTCTAGTTTCACCTAGTTTGTTTTAGGGAGGTTACAGTGAAAAAGGGTGATCCTCTATCCCCGACTCTTTGTGTACTCTCCTAATATGTCCTGTATAGAGACCTTAATTCCTTATTTGAGGATACTCAATATGTTTTGTATGGAATGCAAAAATGGACTGCTAATCTCTACAAGTTAGCATATTCAGATGATACTATTATATTTGTGTCTACTAATGAATATTTTTTTAGGGAGATCATGACGATTATACAGGAATATGAGAAGCAATCTGGACAGAAGGTGAATAAAGAGAAAAGTTCTTACTATTTACACCAGAATATTAATGCAAGGATCCCACTTTGGGTGGAACAGATCACAAGGATAATAAGAGGATACTCTCCAATAAAATATTTAGGTTGCCCAATTACTTATACTAGGAAGAGGAAAGAACATTATGAAGAATTGATTGACAAGGTGAAAGAAAAATTCAAGCGTGGAAAGGAATGATTCTCTCATATGGTGGTAAAGAAGTTCTTCTTACTAGTGTACTTCAAAGTATTCCTATATGTGTTTTATCTACTATTACTCAACTTAAGTGTGTTATTAAGGAGTCGCAAAGGATTTTTGTGAAGCTCTTCTGGAGTAATAAGGAATATGGTAGACGTAAACACTAGTCAGAATTGTTGAAGTTTTGTCTCCAAAAACAGGAAGGAGGTCTTGGCTTCGGGTCTCTTTTTTTATGTTTCTTTGGCTTTGTATGATAAGCTATGGTATAGGGTTAGGACGCAAAATAATTTATGGACCAAATTTTTATGGAAAAAATATTGCAAGAAAAAATTTCCTTCTCTTGTGCTATGGAAAGGTGGCTCACAAGTTTGGAAGCATATGCTAGAGAATAGGGACACTATTGAAAAACACGTGTGGTGGGAACCTATGGGTGGTAATTCTACTATTTGGTATGACAACTTGACCAATTTAGGACCTTTGCATATGCTCCAGTGTGAATTTCATACTTGTCATCTTATGGGAGATATACAGGATTTTCTATCAGGGTAAGGTTGGGACTTTGAAGATCTTCGGGATAATATGTCTGAGTATGTGGTAGAGCATATCAGGATTAATATGAGTCATGTGCGATTAATCTATAAAGAAGATAAACCTTGGTGCACAAATACTAGTTCAGGAAACTTCACCATTAAGAGTGCTTGGGACTTATTAAGCAGAAAGAAAGTGCTAATGATGATTTGAAGCTTTTATGGGTAAAGGGTTTACCTTTCATGTTCTCTTTCTTAGCATGGAGAATTTTGCAACGTAAAGTCCTTGTAGCTCGACTGATGCATTCGTGGAATCCTCATATCTCTCAATTTTGCAAGTGTTGTTTGATCCCCGAGATTGAGGCAATAGAGCATCTTTTCTTTAAAGGGGAAATAGCTACTGAAATTTGGAATCATTATGCAGGCCAGCTCAGGCACAAGGCTCAATTTGAAGCATTTTATAAGAAAATTGTGGGGAACAGATGATAATTGGGTGCATATTGTTGAGGCACTAGAAGAACATAGTCCTAACTACAGTTTCAAAATTTTGAGATGGTTGTCTCCCCTTATTAATTGATTGAAATGTAACACAGATGGAGCATATAAGGGTAATCCTAGACCTTGCTCAACAGCTTTTTTCAGAAGGGATCATCTAGGATTTCTAGTTATATCTAAAGGTTTCATAATACAAGATACTACAAATATAGTGGCGGAAGCCAGGCTATCACATAAGGATTATTATTTTGTAAGGACATATTGATTGAGTATGTCATTATAGAATCAAACTCTATGGCTATGGTTCAAATTTTGGAAGGGAGGTTGGAGATTTTGTGGAGTGTTGCTTTGGAGGTGAATAAGATTAATGAGTTGAGGAGATGTTCATCAGCAAGAGTTCTTCATTCCTTTGGGAAAGTAAAGACTCTTGCGGATTATCTTACAAATTTGGTTTTTCATGCAGGTGATTTAAACTTCAATCAATATCATGACATTACAAATGAAGTCAAAGCAATGCTAAACATGGACAAAATAGGCACACCACATATAAGAAGAAGCATTACAAACTGTTAACATCATTTTCGCAGGTTATTAGTATCACAGAAACAAGTATTACGAGTTGAGCATATATAATTCTCATTCATTTCCTATTTATTTGAAGAAATTTCAATTGATGTGTGTATTTCCACCAGGTGAAAGCTTTGGGGTTTTCGGGGATACCACATCAAGACATAGGATGGAAAAAAGGTTGTTTATCTTTGGCTTTGTGAAAAGTGTTGCAGAATTATTTGCAAAGATTTCATCTTTTAGTTTATAATAATTGTGTTGCATTCCAAAATTTGGATCTCAGATGGTGGTATCAATCTCAATTGAGGTTCAATCCATTGATCTCTACATAAGGGATAACAAGGGCGATTAAGAAAGGTGGGAACAAAATGCATAGTAGGTGAAAAAACAAGGCATATCGGGTCCTTAGTAGCTAGAAGTAACAAGATAAGTGTTCTTATTAAAAAGAGGGAAATGCTGAGGTGATTATTTGAGGTATAAGAATTAACATTACAAATCTCATCTTACCTGATCGAAGCTTGTTGTGGAGAGGGAATAAATATGTTGAACACCATTTCTTGGTTGCTCAAGAAGCGTAGAGATACAGAGCTTCAGAGATTAAAGAGTGATGGGTATTTTCTCTTCCATACGTATCTTCCTCGAAGGAGAATCCTTGTTTTGCTATATATTGTGATTTTCTTTGTTTTTGTTTTTTTGCTTTGTTTTTGTTGTCTTAAATTTTGTTTGTATTAGTTTTTTTTAGCAAACTTTTGTCTGTACAACTTTGCTTGGGTTTGTATTGCTTTTATTTACCTGAATAAAAGGGAAACCCACAAAAATTAGATAATGACTCCTCAAATCATCCTTGTATGTTTATGATCTCATCTTATATCCTTATAAGAGATTGCAGTATGTCATGAGCTCATCGTTTTGGTATAATTTTCACAGTGAATTTGGCGGTGTAGCTCTGTGGAGGTTGTGGCAGCAGGGTTACTTTCAGGGGAGAGATTGTATTCAAGTATTCTGGTTGTTTATGAAAGGTACGAATTACCTTTTAACAGTTTAGAAATACCTTGAATCTTGGATTGTAATTTACGATAGCAATCCGTACAGATTGTCGAATCGTTGTAGTAATTTTTATCCTTAATTACTTATTGATTTTACCTTTTTTGTTCAGTGTTTTAGTGGTACGGACAGAGGTATTTTCAGCTTAAATATAAAGTAAAAGGTATGTTAAGGTTATTCCCTTTGTTCGGCATGTTTACTTAAAGCTTGGGAGTGTTACCATGGAGTAGTTAATGTTGGTGATCTTGTAGATGTAATTGTGAGTAGTTTGATGATTGAGTGTTTATAAACCCTCATTTTAGGGACTCGTAATATGTTAAGAACGATTGTAAGTTAGTAATGACTTGGAGATTATTCATATATATTTTTTATGAATAAGTTGTTCGCCTTTAGCCTATTCTAGTATTTGTTGTAGCCCTTTGGGCTATTATGGTTAGTTGTTAAGATATGAACTACCCATGGTGTCTATGATGTTGTCTAATAGGACTATGTCATTGCCAATGAGGGCTATGTGTTTCCCATTGGACTATGTTGATGCTAAAGATTGTTATGTGTTGCCTACGGGGCTATTTTGATGCCAAAGAGGGCTATGTGTTGCCTATATGGATTCATTGATGCAAAGGAGGGCTATGTGTAGCCAACAGAGTTATGATATCTCCTAAAAGGTCTATGCGCTGACTATGTGGCTATATCATTGCCAAAAAGGGTTATGTGACTTCTTACAAAGACAAGGGGCTACTAGAAGGGGTATGTAGATTTATTGGCACCTTCTAGGCTTATGTAGGCCTAGGTAGGTTGTATGTCATTTTTACCTTCCGAGCTTATGGGGTCTTGGTTAGGTTATTATTTAATAGTAGTTTTAGATTCACTAGTGGCCTAGCATGCTTATCTAAATTTTGATTTTATTACTTGATTGCTTTTAGTATGTTATGATACTTGCTAATTTAATCTACAACCTTTCATACTTTGTACATTATTTTTTACAGACACCCCATTGCCTTGGGACACTGCATTCGTGCATGCAGGTCCCTACAGACGACCCAGTAGACCTCATCAAAAGCATGATTAATATATATCTGATTGGCTAGCCCATGTCTTCCGGAGCTGCAAGAGTTGGGAGGTTTGTTAGATTTTGTTGTATATATCTTTATGAGTAAGTTGGGTCCTTCCCGGCCAATCTTTTCTACTCTCATAGGCTTGCAGACTAGTTTGTGGGGTTTATAGCCACATTATGGCCATGCTGGCCTAGTTTGTTGGTTTGCTGATGCATATGAGCTTTTTGGTGTATAGGCTCGATATATAAATGTTTTAAGTTTTTGTATATATATCACCATGGCCTCGATGGCCTAATCAGGACATTTGAGCTAGTTGGCTATTTATTTATATGAACTCTTGCGAGTAACTTTTTTTTCTTATAGATATAATAACAGGGGCCTTGCTAGCTGAGGTATTAACTTTAAGCCGAGATATACATGTTTGTTTTCTTGATTTCATGTGGCTTCCATGTCCTAGTAGAAAATG
>JAKWJA010002053.1:0-43974 GCA_027704765.1 Solanum habrochaites
ATCAAAAGTCATTAAATATGGGAAAAATGACTCATGTATTAATATCGCGCTAAAATTGTCATCCCTACATGAGCCCAAAGCCCAACCCGCTTTTTCACTTACTCTACCTAAAAAACCATCAACCTGTGTTTCGCTAATTCTGTGTTGCCAAAGCGGTCTGTACTTTCCAAGTCTAGGAGGGTTTTCGATTACAAAGGTGGAAAGCCAAAGTTGGAAACCGTATAAAGATCAAAGAAGCCAAGACAGGAGCTAAATGCACCAGGCAAATGCAGAAGAGAGAAGCAGAAGCAGCAGCTGCAATCGCACAGGCAGAAGCTGTTATTGATGGAGGGTAGTGGAGGGGTTTTATAATGGAACTGGCGAAGTACAGTTTGCTGAAAATTAAACAGTATGAATGGTCAACCTGCAGGTAATCCTTCTTGTACTACCCAAACACTAATCCATTCTGCTACATTGCTTTCTTTCTGGGAAGTAAAATCTTTGTATGTCATGAGTACAACAAAAATTATAGGCAAACATTGTGCTTGTATTTTTGACCTTCAACTCGCATCTTATACCCTATTTTGGTAGTCTTATTGGTTTGTATATTATGACGTATTGCATAAAAGACGGTAGCCTCGTAACTCTATTATTGATTAAAAAACATTTGAATTAAATATATATTTCAAAAAATAATTATCAATTAAGAATAGTAAACCAAATCAACTATAACTAAAAAATAATGATTTCATATACGGTCGATTGAAAGATATATAACCCAACTAGCTTGAGGTCGAAATCCCACAGCGACCGTACTAGAGTCATATATAATTTGATGTTGTCGAGATTAATATTAGTAACTACCATTGGAAAGGATTATTTATAAGAATTTGCTAAACTAATTGGCTGTTTCTGTTTGATAGTATCAATAATAAAGTGAACTACGGTTTTACAATTATTGATATGAAACTCAAGCAAATAAGATTTTACTATCCAATTTAATCAGGACTTTTTACCATGCAAAACAAAACAAATAAAAGTGATTTCACATATAGTCGTTATGCATCAACTTCTCAGATAAACTATCCTCGTCGAGGCTTAAACTTATCAGATAGTGGTTTGTACGTAGCCACCAAATCAAAAAGTAATGTTCATTTTCCTATCTTAACTTCGTTGTCGAATAAGGTAGAATAGATCCTAGTTCTTGAATGTTGTCTAATATTAAACAAAACTTATGTTGTAAAAGGAACTTAATCCCAGTCATGACCCCCTGACATTACAATGATATTTATTGAAATATAATTCTATCGTCATCATCCTATTTAAGTTACATAACCCTAGTTATGAGGTTATAACATCATAACTACTAGTAAATAGAATATTAATTTGAAACTTAATATATAGGATTCATACAATAAAGAGTAATATAATTCCTCTTATAATGCAACTCTTGGAAGGAATCTTTTTTCATTCAACAATAATCTACTAAAACTAGAAGTAAAACTAAAAACTAAGAAAATTATTTTATATCTGCAGTAATAAAAACCCTTAGCAAAATTCATAACCTTATATATGTTTCAAAGACATGCGTATTATAATAACTGTCAAAATCTTTAAGATCTATTAGACTATAAATTGACTAGGTAAAAACATTATAATAAATAAGGTGGTTCAAAAGGCGGGGTATTGTGAGAGAAACTAACTCACATAACGGGGGTCGCATCCTAAATCCAGTCACATTTTGTTGAGTCTCATAGAGGTACGATGTGAGGCCTATCTTTGAGTCCTTCTGAATCTATATTGAATTCAGATTTTTTTCAAATCCAATTGTGTCTTTTATTTCTATTGCCTAAAATCAACTCCAAGGGAATATCAGGCGGCAATTGGAATGATAGGATGGATGAAAATACCTGTCAAAAACTTTTAGCTTTTAACTAATGTTATTGAAAGAACATTATGTTGATAGAAGGAACTCGGCTTGATTCCGAGCCCCCAATAGGATTTTATCTCTAATATAGAGTTTGGGTGTGGGAACACTTTTTTTCCAAGATGACCCTCGTATGAAAGTTTCAACTACTCCATTGAGTTTGTGGAAGATTGAATTTTGTAGGGTTAATATCTCTTTGAGTGCTGGGGTTTTTCAAAACAATTCTTAGACCTCTACTAGTGATAAACCTTACCCCCCAAAACCTATGATGTGCATCAGGTGTGCTAGGAATTTTACCCTTGAATTTTCAAGTTCTGTAAGTCAAGTTTTCAAGGCAAGTGATCCTTTATGCCTCATAGAGTGTTGGCCCTTGGTCACGATAAACGGATGAAGGTTTGACAGATTGGACCGAGGTAGGACATAAAAGTTCACATTAGACGAGACGTGGATGTGGGACATCGAGGACACTTATAGAATGTGTTTGGAGTACATATACAAATATAAATAAGATAGATATAAAAGAAAAGAGTCTCCATACGAAATAAAAAGGTTGAAGTTGAAACGTGGAGTCTAACATAGTCTTGAAAACATATATGACATCAAAGAGGAATAGTCGAAATGCACTATAACCCATACAATATTCTAGCTAAGAGACATAGAAAGCAAGTAAAGGTTACATGTGGTGCTGTAGTATGAGGACCAATAAGTATTAAAAATTCTCTTACAGTTATTCAACTCCTATCAACTATCAACGAATTGGAGAGAGAAGAGTAACCAAGCGCACATAGTTTAAACAATACGAATATGCATTAGTACAGGAATGTAGTAAGAGTGAGGGGGATACTCATGAAAAATTAAACATGCTATAATGATAATTGGATTATTCAACACCTGAGGAAAAATGACCAACTAAAACTAAGTAATAAACATTTAAGAAGAAGCGGAGATCATGAACCTTGTTCAATTACTCTTGAATTCATAAAGAAAGCTTCTAAAAAAATTTAGGACTCAGTTGGCTCCATTTTGTCTGATATTTACTATTAAATCTACATAGATCAGTGAGCTATATCAGAAATAAAGTGTATTACTTCCACACATAAGAGACATCCATAGTTCGCAAGGAAAGGAGCTAACATTTAGCTTGTGTTAATCAAAAAGCTTTGTCACCTAAGAAAGCCTATGGGGCAACGAGGTTTGTTAGAACAAGAAAAAATTTATTACTAGGAGACCCAACACTTTTTACAAGAGAACTCCATCTTAAATACTCTCGGTTTATGTAAATTCCCAACGGATAGTATACTTAGTCATAAATATAAGCATATCATCATCGTGAGGAAGGAGGAAAACACAATTAAATTACTTATCCAATATAAATCATCATTGATTAGATCCTTAATATTGAATCATGAATGAGAGGGAAAACCTTTTCACCAAACAATGTTCCCTTACTGTGATAATCCTTTTCACAACGTAATATATGCTACTCGTAAATCATCAAAAGATCATGAATAAATCTTTTTAATAAATTTAAACATAAAATTTTAAAGTAAGGAAAGAATTTTGTTTTTGGGTTGCAAGGTTTGGACCATGGGTCCGACCTATGGTTTGTAGGAATCATCTACTTACCACAGATGCATCGATTAGTACAACGGAAATGAAACAATAAATTTGGGGGAAAATTTAGGACAGGATGGTGCGTTATGGTTCATTTGTGTATCTTTTAATTTAGTTGATCAACGACACTCACCTAGAGTTCAGTATTCTCCGAATCAAGCTGTAAATAATCCAACCAAGGGTCTGGGTCGTTGTCCCAAGGGTAGTGAGTGTAGTGAAAAGTAGTATCTACTTGTGAGATTCCATTCTAAATAAGGATACATCAGGGGGGACATTTAAAAATATAAATACAAAACCAAATTAGTGACACAAAAGTGTTAGGAATAACAACAAAAGGGGGGGTGGGGATGGGTTTTGTCACAAGTACTAAAATTGAAAAAAACAAAGGAGTATAAGTATGTGAGAAGAGAGTTCTTTGGTTGACCACTGTATATGTTGAACAAACAAATGGGACACATTGCGTTTGATAGTAAAATCAAAAGAAAATGGGGCGAGGCTAATGTTTAGGTGAACTAAATCCCTTCAAGCACTTACCCATATTAATGGGTTTCTTCGGATACTCACTGGTCTAAAATGACCTGTCTACGCCTTACCCACACCTGACGTTTCAATAGGGGTTCATTTATATAGGAATAGGTCTCCACCCTCTAGGGAACATCCTCGTTGTCTACCCACTTTGGGAAGTCCGTCTAGTGGTATTATTTGGCGACCTCCCTCTCTGGGCAAGCCAAAAACCATACACCATGGGTGGTTTTGTATTTGCAATTACAAACCCCATTAAATTAAACACAACCATGGTCCAAATCAACCAGTACAAATGCATCTAATTCTATTTGCTAGCAAGGACCCAACAATAATAACAACACATAATTGCCTAAATCACACAACAAGAATGGGGTTTGTTAGCCACACATTATGCAATAATCAAATATACATTGACAATGATCTAGGAATCAATGGGGTATAGAAATTAAAACCATATAAATGAATGAGACAGAAAAGTAAAAAATGGAGAAGGAACCCACTTCCAAGATTGGGAAGAAAAATTATTTCTTAAGCTTCTTTCAAAACCATGTCCAAACATGAGAGGAAACATAAGAACAAAGTTTTCTAAAATAAAATATTAAGTTTCTAAGTTCACACTCTACAATGATCTTCAACAAACTTTACAAATAATTAAAGAATCAGTGATTTAGAGGCTTCAGATTAGTGTTGGTGGACCATTGGACATTCTTTATTCGTTGTGATTCGGCGATCCTCAATTCGCTGGTTGTCGCCATTGTGCCTTACCTTTATTTCCATGCGTTCTATAAACATTGGGCGGGCTTTTAAATCGCTGTGGAACTTTTCATGCACCGCCAATGACTGCTTTTTTCATCACATGTTTGATCCACTTCCTTCAGGGTCACTTGGCTATAAACTAAAGGCTGGAACTCTTTTTAACGGGAGTATCACAAAGTGTGTTTTTTATACGATGCTTACTTGCATCTTCACTCGGTTCTTCTGAATTTGCTTACTTTGGCAGCCTATTGTGTCAATGCCTCCTCCAAATCTTAAATACTAAACTTAGATTTTTTTTCAGAATCGGCAACAATACATAATCGAGGACACTATTGCATTAAAATAAGGCCTAGAGGGAGGAGTCCAATTTGAGAATCATAAAACAAGACGCAACTATATCTTCTGTTGCCTCAAGTAAAAAACATAAGTTGACAAGTTCAATAGATGTCTCAAATCCTTATACTTATACATAGCATGAATGTACACAACAAACTCAAAAACTACTTATGCTAACTCCATTTTTCTATGAAAGATTCAAGTTCTGACAGACCATTCCAAAATGTTGAGCTACACTATAATGCCAAACCTGATGCAAATTCAAGATCACATAAGTATCTAAGCCCTTCCGCAAAAAATGATTTCATTTTCACTCATGTTAGACTTATAAAACTTATGTTAGGAATCTGATGCCAACACTGATTCTCCCAAAGAGGAATAAAATGCCATGTTTTCACCCATAGGCTTGCCATTTATTTTCTAATGGATTTTCGATTTGGTTATGAAGATCAAAAAAGTCTTTAGAAGATGTTATTTTTGCATGAGTGCAAAAATTATGGGCATTTGGGCTCGTAACTTTTCGCCAATGAAATGTGATTTTCTTAAGCTACCCCTGTCTTCCTTTCTAAAATATGTAGTCAAGTGGTTTCTAGGTCATCTTTCATATTCCCTTCAGGGAAGGGCTTGTGAAACCCTTGATTCTTTTCAGTTAGTGCTTTTATTTCAGGAATTTTCTTTTTTTTCTTTGTCTTTCTTTTCTTCTTTTTTTTCTTAATTTTTTGCGTATATGGAAGGGATTCCATTTTATTGCAAACACAAGGGTTTGCGAGACTTCCTTTTGCACTGATTGCTTCTTCTTTCCATTCTCAACATACCCCTATTTAGGCTTTTCGCTATGTTGGATATTTACTTATATCACATCATGAAGGATATAGGTAGAGGATAATGTAAGGTTTGAGGTTTATCAGGGTTTTTTCAAGGAATAGGTAAGGATTCAAAGGGTGTTCAAAGGGTTTCAAACGCTCACGAGTAGAACAAAAAGAGGTATATGTAAAAGTCGGTTACACTTTTAAAATTACCTAAGACTGTCAAGAGCATACATTTATAGATCAATGAGAGCAAACCAGAAAAATCTAGGGTTATTCATGCAATGGTTGGAAGGTAGCTCATAAACACAAGGCAGTGGACATTAGTTAAACATGAAACACAAAGTTTTGCTAGTGCGCAAATTGTCTTTGCAAAAGATTACAATTCGATAATTGGCTAATCACAACCAGATAGATACAAAGATTTCATATATTGCCTATGTAACTTTATTCAGTATTATGTTGACATTAATGTGTGTTCCAATTGAGAGATCTTTTCAAGCCATCGGAGTGATCGAAACCAAGTCTTAATTTTGGTACAAGAAACACCACTTGCAAAATAAGAGGTGGCAAAATTTTCAAAAGTGGAAAATTTTTTCTGAGGGGATAAAATTACTATGAAAAATTTACGATGCCAAACAGAGACAAAAAGCTCCGATCAAATTGCGAAAGCAATTTTTTTAAAATCAATGTAGAAGAAAACCCACACATATATCACAACACATAAAAATTCCCCCAAACACAACCAAACTAGTAGCTTCACCCTACCACAATTAAAACGATTTGTCCTCAAATGAAAAATAATTTAAATATCAAGATTTTAAGAAGATAAAACAAAAAGGGAATTACAAGTGAAACATTATATTTTTATGCACCTTCTCCATTATTCGGGGTATGAGATCCCGAAGTTTCTTCTTGAAAAAGACAAATTGCTTCCAGAATTGCTAATACTCCAAGTTTTATTTCTACTTAGTCCCCCCGATCTTACACAGTGGATATAGTTTGCAATCATTCATATCTATGTCATGAACTGCCCTAAAGGATGTATGGGATTAACGATCGTTGTCGTTGGCCCATGATGGGCCACACATTCGGGTAAATAGGAATTCCTAATGTCCCTGGCTTCCTTTGTGTATTTTTTCGCCTAGCTAGCTTACTCTCATTCCTCGTCCCTAAACTCCCGTGCTCTAATTGGCTAGGTGGATTATTTCTCCCTTCGACTTTGGTCTTGCCAATTCTTTGGTGCCTGAATCTTAAACATATTGGTGTGTAGCAAGTAATGCAATCAAATTAGAAACCAAATATCTAGATTGAAAAAAATAAAACAACTGAAAGTTGAAGTGTTATTTCTTGAAGGGAAACCCAAAATTAAAGGAAAGGTTTGTTGAAGCACGACTCTAAACCCAGTGCATGTGGACCGCCTTCTTTTGATCAGTCAGTGATATTAGATATCTCACGTAATGGCTCAGCACAAGCGCTGTAGTGTCTATTTGTCAACAAATTTAACAAGATCTCAAATATTTTGCCCAAAAAGTTCATCATCTTTATTTCTTCGAGGGATTGCTCACTAGGTTAGAGAATCGCCACATAAAAACTATCATTATACCGAGTTACCCAAACTAACTTTTTCGGGCATGGAGTTAAATGAGGTGGAATGATAGTTTTCTGCTAAATGTTTCTGCAGTCATAAAAAGCGGCCTGTCATCGTAACTTTGCATCTTTCAACCTTTTTTCCTCCCTGAACTTGTTTAATATACCACCACTATTTTATCACGATATAAAAAAGAAAGCAAGTAAAAATGGTATTTACGTTCCTCCCAAACACCGCTTAGTTAACGTTGTAGCACGATGCAAATCAGGTTTGAGGTTTCACTCTGCAAGATAGCCAATAGTGTCTAATAGCAAACCCCCTTGTTGTCTTAGATGAGATCAGGATTAGTAGATGTGGCCCTCTAGGTCTCTCAACAAACTGATTAGGGACTGAATGGGACGGCTGATGGTTGACTATGGGGGATAAAGTTCTTTCATACCTTTTAGCATTTTTTCTGACCTTCAACTTTGTTTGCGCATCATGGGGAGGGGATATACATCCTTATCCCAAGCTTTCCTAGTAAAATTCTCTCTCTCCTTTTCCGTCACTCTTACTTTTATCCATCCTCTCTATCCAACCTTGGTTATGACCCTTCACTTGGGTAGTTCTACAGTAAACTACCACCTTGGTTTTCTAAAATTTTTTACCTCTTACAGTATAATAAACATCAAACTTTATGTCATTAGGATTTATATTTCCCAACTCCGCCACATGAACTTACGGGTGCTGCTCACATGATATTCGTGATATAATTATCAAGTTCTGTCATGATCTGGCCATATTTTGTCCCTTCATTGCTTTTTTTCGTTTGCCTTTAGCTAACTGAAATGTTTGATGACTGCAGGAAAATTCTCCTCGCAAGTACGCTTTTTTTCTGCTCTTTGATAACTCTAAACGGGGACTAATAACTGGTCTCAGGGTGTATCATGCTCTGGTGATGGTAGTCCTGCTATCCAGAAGTTGGACTGCACCGTGTATGGATACTACATCAGTCCCTCGTGGCTTCTAGTGTGTTCAACTACTACTTTGTTGAGTGAGAGTGTAGGCTCGATGAAAAAGTAGGAGAGGACTTAAGGGAAGTTCATATCGGGCCCATGTTTCATGCAGTGGTTCTCCATACTCAAAGCTCTAAGACTTGGATACTCTCCGAAGGTATAATCTTCTAAGGGGGGAATGAATTGTATGCTGAAAGTTTGTAACCAGGTCATTCCCATGAATTGCATAAGTTGCATTTTTGTCAACATCAGCCTAACCATTTGAAGTTTTGCCCATCAGCGAAAAAAAAAATCAAAGGAATAGTCTCAGTCGAACTGATCCAGAGAGGTGTTTTTTACAAGAATGGTCCACACACATCCACAATGATATAGAGGTTATATGTCGGTCTTCGAGATAATCCACTACTAAAAAATTTATTGAAATTGCAAAGTTTTCAACATCTGGTTACTTGTTATGTGAATATTGTGTTTCCCTCTGCTGGAGGGTAGTGGTTCCCTGATACCTCTTATAAGATGTTGGGGGTAGTTAGGTGGACGCAAGGACATCATTCAATTTCCAAGTCTTCTGACCCATGCGCCCATTTCGAATTCCGTACTAACTGTTACAGTCGTACTTCTAGAATTTCTAAGAACCAAATAGACTAACTTAAATGTTAAATTATTGGAAACACACTACAATGAACAAAAAACTAAAAGTAAACACATTATTACGTGAAACCACTCCCCAAAGCGTTGCCATTCTGATGGTTCAATATTTTGTATAATATATTTCGTGATCATGCCAATAACCTACAATTGAGGTTTACGATCGAAGCTAGTAAGTAACACACCAAGGGTTAGGATCGTTTTTTTGTACCAAGGAGTGGTAGTGAAAGTAGTTAGTACTTAGAATTTCGTTTTAAATAGATATAGCTCAAGAACCCCAAAAATTTTTATTGAATATTGAACACAAAAACAAGTTTAAATGGTGACACACAACCGTATGGACAATGTAAGAGGGGGGTTTATCACAAATATTAAAATAGCAAAAACAAAGGAGAAATAAAGTATGGGAGAGAGTTTTTGGGATGGTGACCGCCATATAGGTAGAAGAAACGAACTTATCGGTTCCATGTTTTTGCAGTTAAAGTTCGCCAGACAATGGTGGACTACATTAAGCTTTAGATGAAAGAAAGAAAGTTCCCTTCTCGGGAAGGAACAACGTACCCCATATCAAATGGGTTTGTCTTGGACACAACCCACTGCGTATAAACTAACCAGTCTATGCATACCCACACCCTCACTTCCGATTAGAGGGGTGCTGTGAATATGGCGGACTAGGTCTCAAACTCGCGATCTTAACATCATGTGAACTACCTCATTAGGTATCAATCTAAGTAGTCTTGCTTCGCGACCGCTCTCTTGAGGCAGCCTAAAATACGGGAGGTGGTTTTTTATTTGCAACTACAAACCAATAAATTAAACCACAACCACTGTATGAATCACCACTAAAATGCATCAATCCTAAACCAGCAAGAAACGGACGAACAATATTCAACCAATATTTGATAATCACATGAGGAATAAGAGCTTTTAAAAACACCTCAACAATAATAACATATACTTAAAATAAATCAAGGAATCATCAAATGGGTATAAGAGAGAAACCTTAAAAATGGAAAAGGAAGGTCAGTGGAGAAAGACTCGCTTATAATATTGGTATGAAGAACTTCTTTCTTCAACCTTTACTCACAACCCTGCTCAAAAAACGAGGAGAAAATTAACAACAAAGTTCCTAAAATAACATATTAAAAGTCTAAGTTTCACACTCTAAAATTCTGTCCAAACAAATTCTACTAAATAATAACGAGGTTAGTATTTAATAGCCTTCATTAAGTGCTTGTGGATCATTCGGCTTCTTTAGTAGGATTCACCGATTTATTCGGCGATCCGCCCTTCTCTGCGTTGATGACGTTTGTGCATTGCCTTTTTTTCAATGTATGTAAAACATTTTGAACAATTAATTCAGATTCGTAAAACTATTCGGGAAGTGTACGATTTCTTCTTTTTCGTCCCCTTCTCAGTCCCTTCTTCAGGTGTAAATACTGTTAACAGAAGACGAACTCTGCTTATACAGAGTATCGCCAAGTGATGTTTTTGGGCCAACTGCGCATTTTTCATCTTTAAATTTACTTCTTTATTCTTTAGCTTTTGAGCCTTAGGTATATGCTCCCTAATCGCCCTCAAATACCTGTAAATTATAAGTTTTCATCCATATCGAGATAAAAATACACAATCGAGGACCATTTGCCCATTAAAAAGGCTCTAGCTAAGTCCAGTGTCAAAGATCATTAGTGTCGTGTACAGTCTGTAGGTATACCTTACACCTACATGGGACACATCAATGGATTGCCCAAATTCATGTCTCTCAACATTACTTACGATCGACCAAGGCGTCCGTAGTAGGACATATGGACCGTAGGTCTGAATCATATGTAGGCTCGACATTTATTTTGATCATTGTGGTGTTTTTAGCATAATTATTCTAATCCCCAATACTACCCATTTTATCGCTAACCATTAAACTCTCTTCACACTTAGATATTCCCTAACCTATTGATTCGCTCACATTCCTTAAGTCTCTCCAATGGTTTTCTCCTAAAACCAATCTTCTCTTTAATCAAGGAGTAAAGTAGAGTTCTCAAGTTCAAGTCAACCTTTCTTCATCATTGCTTAGGACGTAAATCAAGGAAAAGTACAGAGTTCAATGAATGGGTTTTCATCTCTTCTTCAAGCCTTTTATTTATTATTTAATTTTGCAACACTGTTAGGCTTCCCACTAATTTTTCATGGATATATTTGTATGGATTTTAGTTGCTTTATTATGATGATATTTTGATGATTTGGCTTAATTACATGTGTTTTCAACTATTCCATTTGAACCATACTTGATCCAATGATTTTGACTATGAATCTAACTTACATTAATTATGAAGAATCTTGAAGTACCATTATATTTATTAATGGATATGCAATGTTTTTTATGAAAGCGATGTTTATGAGCAATTAGATTATAACTGAAGGTTACAATATATTTTATGATCTAAACCCAAATATTAACGAAATCTAGAGGCCTCTGATTTCTTTTTGAGCGCTATGTTTTACTAAATTAGGTCATTTATTGGTGTGATATTTCGATATGCCATCATGATTTATAGATCACGCATGCAAAAATAGTTTCATTCAGAGTAAGTCACTTTCTAGTATTAAGTGTACGCGATGAGCCAAAAAAACACTATTATGAAAAGATCATGGATGAAGAAATGTCGGTGTTTCATTTACTATGGTACGACTCATATTATACAGCTAGCTGGAAGTACATAAATATAAAGGAAGGTCGTTGATGGATGATGGGGGGGAACAACAGGTAAGGAGGAAGGGGGAATGATGAAAGAGGGAAGGGAGTAGCACGAGTGAACTGGACTGTTATTCTGATAATTTGGATGCAAGTTCGTTGGGTTGAAATGAGGGGGAGCGTACAGCAGGGGGGGTGAGTGTTAAAGGGTGGGCTGGAGGTCGGTTGAGACGATAAATGTTGTGGGGAGAGAAGTTGGTGATTTGGTGGGGTACAGATGGGAATAGGAGCGGGTGGATGGGGTGGTCGAAAAGGGTTAGCATGTCGAAAGTGGCAAGGGAAAGGATGGAGTGTGGTAAGGAACGGTGGAATAGGGGTAGGGCGGGGAGGGTGGAGAAAGGTATGAGTGCGCCAAGTGAGGTTGTGGGTTGATAGGGGGAGTTAGGGTTTGGTGGAGGAGAATGACTATTGTGCCGTTACCTCGAATTTGAGGGCGTGAGTGTGTACAAGCGTAGTATTGGAGTGGGTGTGCTAGGAGAATCTGGAGGGGGTATGGTGGTGTAACGTTCAGTTTTTCAGGCAGGGGAAAAAAGACAATAGTAGGGTTTTTTGATAAAGGAGATGGGGTGGGGATGTTAGAGAGCGGGAGAGGAGAGGGGGTATGGCGGGTTAGATAGGTGTGAGAGAGTGTAAAACAGAAGTGAAGCCGATTTCAACTATTTGTGAGGTAGAGAGGGTTGGGTAATGGGAGGGTCGAGGGGGCGAGGAATGCGCGGGTGGGGAAGGGGGTGTTGGCGGGGGGTCGGGACAGTTTGTTTAGGTGGATTTAGTTTTGTGGTGGCTTGTGGGAAGGTTATGTCCGCGCGGTGGAATGTCGGGCTTGTTGGTGGTGGCGAGGCGATTAGGAGGATCTAAGTAGGGGTGTAAGAGTGATGGAAGGGGTGCGATTGGGGATGGGGGGAGGGCAAGAGGATCGTGGGGAGGGCGTGAATGGAAGTGTGGTGGGAGATAGTGAAAGGGAGTGGGTTGAGAGAAAGGAAGGGGAGTAGATCGCGTAGCGGGGAGTAAGTCATACGCGGATAGGGAAACTTTCGAGGAGATTTTTTATGGGGAGAAGGCGAAAGTTTTACGTGTGGGAAGGGAGAAAGTTGGGGGTAGGAAAACGGGGTAATGTGAGCGGAGTTGTTAGATTGGGATTTTTGGTGGATGCCGGGGAGGGAAGGTGAGTATGGTGGTTTTATGACTTTTGAATTGAATGAGGCGGGTGGGTTAAATGTGTTTGACGTTGACCTTGACAGTCAGTGGACTTCTTAAGTTTTACTTGTATACTAGTTATATTGTTGATAACACTTCGGTGGCTAATCCGGGATTGAGGGATATGAATTCGGATACTTTTGAGGCTTAATTACCAAGGAAAGATAGTAATAGTTTCCATTTAGGTATGTGGGTGATGTTTTTTCTCCCAAGGGAAAGATTGTTCTAAGTTCATGTTTGGCAAGTGAGAGGTATCTAATTAAATGTTGAATCTCCTTGCCTTTTTGTTGGTACATGCAGGCCTACAGACAGTGTAAAAATGGTCTTATTACCCTATCTCTTTATTCATATTTGGGTCTAGTTTGAGGTATTAATCCTAATGTCCTCTTTGGGATTCTTTGTTCTCAGTATCTCATGTTTCCAAAATCATGTATTCTCATAAACTTCAGATTTTTTCACACTCGATTTAGCTACATTGATTGCTTATTACTGAGGTGCAAGTGTATTAGCTGCTTTTCAAATAAATTTATTATAAGAGTAGTTATAAGATGTTTTATTTCGAAGTTATATTCTATCGATTAGCGCATTTTGATGAAATTGCATTCATGATGGGTTGCTAGTTTATCTTCCTAACTTTCATAACTAATTAAGTCTGCATTCAAAGGATGAATGTTTCCCCCTATGGGAAATATAATAAAACCTCATAACTATTAAAAAGGAAGGAAAAATTTAGTTCTATTTGCAAGTGTGCCTATATCGCCCAGTCTACAGTTCCTAGAAGAATCTACTAACTTAGATGGACAGTCGGTACAAGGAAATGAAGCAAATATTTCAAAAAATTCTTTCAGCGACCTACGATGGCTATGTATAATTGTGAATATATCCACCAACCATACATGGTCCCCTCAACGAAAAATTGCTAATTCAAGTCTTTGAACCTACCTACGGTTTTTATACCAGAAAGTCAGTAGTAAAACCTAGTGACCTAGGTCAAACCTCATTTGAGGCTCGACAATTTTATTTTTAGGTTCATCTGGGTCTTTTCCTGATTATTCTAAACCTACCCTTAAACCTTAAATTTTCCCCCAAATTAATTCACTCTCTTAAAATTCCTACAGTATCACAAATGTTTTTTCTTCCCAAACAAAACATCATCTCTATATAGTCGGGAAGAAGGACCTAAAGGTTCTTCAAATTCAAGTCTCTACTTGTTTTAATTATTACTAAGGGCTTCAATTAAAGGTATATAGGGAGCTCATAAATTGTTTCTAATTTTCCATTGAGCCCCTAAAAGTGTCCTTCAATTCTCCAATTAGGTTATCCCAATTTGATTATGTTGTTACTGAAATCTAGGCATGGGTTCTATTTTGTAATGGATTCTGTGCTCTATTGTAATTTCATTTTGATGATTTGGACTTAATACAGTATTTTTTTAACTAATTCCATGTGAAAAATGATTGATCAATAATTTTATCTATGAGCCCTAACTTTCATGATATATGAATATTTTTTATGAAAGCAATGTTTATCCTCAGGTAACATTACAATAAAAAGAATTTCTATGTTCTATGGAAGCTTTTGTCACATGTGACAATAAATGCTCTGAGTTTGTCCTCAATGTTTTTTGTTGGACTATTTTCTTGAATAAGGTCCTTGAATAGTATGGTATCCAGGATAGCCATCAATGATAACCTATCACACTTTCAAAAATATTTCCATTAGTAAGTAGGACATTTCTATATAATTTAATGACTATGGTCTCAAAAATCTATATCAAAAGATCCTAGATGTGTGAAAGTTATTCTCATAAATGTTCTATGGTTACCACCCTTGTGACTGTTTTATAGTCTTGGATTAAGCACTTATTTGTACTTTTCTTCTGTGGAGGATTACTTAATAAGATTAATGACTATAATGTGGGAGTTATGCTTGGTAACTGGAGAGCATACAGATATTGAAGTGAAGGCCTCCCATAGCTTTAATCCAGGTTCCATAGTAGCAATATCATTATCCCATAACTAGTGCCACCATTGAATGATTTTTTCTCAATATACATAACTAGTGATCCACTTTAGCTCAGATTATATTGTTCTTTACCCAAGAGACTTGGTGAAAATGAGAACAACCCCTTTTGGGGGTGGGTAGCACTAGATTTCATGTTTTAAGCTCGCACGGTCTATATGTCGGTTTAGGATAAACTCTCCACCATAAACTATGTTATTTATTCTTGGATTTAAATGAAGCTTTCGTTCTAATTTAAAAGATGCAATGACATGTTCCTAATATATGATCCTTGTAAATATTTTATATGCGTTAACTTGTTCATGCATTTTATGTGTTTTCGGATGTGTCCCATACGATACTGTCCTTCATGTTTTATTGAATACTCCCTCATGCTTAGTATATCCACACACTGTACGAATGAATACTTTGTGCTACAATTTGTTTTATTAATGTCAGAGCTTGATGATTTTTGTTTTAATGCAGTGCATTGATGATTTTTAAAATAATCGTTCCATTCGTAGATTTGCATTAGAGAATTAAAAACTTGGTGAGTCCTATACATCGAGGGACGATGTCCTTTTATAGCTTTATGCCATTTCTTTTTTTTTTTTTAAACTTTGCATGTGATGTATGGGTTAGTCCTACCTTAGATTTTTGTTATAATGTATTAATGGCTTATTGAGACAATGGTTGACTTCAACAGCGCTTTTGAAAAGAATATGAAATACTAATCGTTTGAACTCTTAAATTCTATTACCTGTATGACTATGCTAAAGGACTTTGTGTAAAGTCTCTGTAGGTTTTTATGTTATGTGCACATCATATGATGTGACTTTGGATCGTGAAATAAAATATTCATACTAAGCATCATTCACTAATATACCTAAAGAAAATTTCAATCATTCAATTGGAGTTCATCTGTAAAAAAAATCATGAATGCATGGTTATATGGACATTATTTTTAAGTTAATATATATTATAACTCTATCTCTCTCTCCTATCTCTCTCTCTCTCTCCTCTATCTCTCTCTCCTCTCGCTCTCTCCTCATCGCTCTCTCTCATCCGTCTCTGTGGTGTGGGGGGGGGGGTGGGGTGCCCCTCTTCGTGTCACCGAGTTTCTTCTCTCTCTCTTCTCTGTCTCTCCTCCTCTACTCATATCCTCTCTTCCTTTTATCCCGGACAAAGGGGGGGGAGGTGAAGGAGGTTGGGAGGGTGGTGACAAGAGGGGGGACGGTGATGATGGGGAGGGACTGGAGGGAAAGGGGCGACCAATACGGAACAGGGAGAGGGTAGGAAGGTGCGGACAGTAGGGGAAGAGGGGCAACGGGGAGGAAAAAAGAGGACAGGGTAGGGAAGGGGGGAGGAACCGGGCCAATGCCCTGCGGACTTTTCAACTAGTTCTCAAGATGTTTGTGAAAGACCAACCAAATTTTTTGCTACTAGCCCGTTGTGGTCGAGAAATACCGTATTTAAGCTCATTTTAAACACTGAAATTTTAAAACTCTTCTTCTTCGACACCATAATTTTTGTTGGTCACTTTCTTTATTTATGTCTCACTAACGGACCTTTGCTTATATTACAGATCTTTTTATGGTTTTTTACAGTCATTAAATTATGCTATGTTATTAGGATAAGGTAAATTTTATAAATTGCATTTTTTCTTACATTATTACTGTTTGTTTCCACATAATCATGAATATGAGAACAATATACGATTTATTTTTAATAACTGACTACATTTAAAATACGGAAAAGGGTCAGATTTGGCTCTTGAACTATGTGAAATAGACCACATTATAACCCTTCATTTACATTTTGGATAAAAATGCCCCTGCCGGTATACTAAGAGACCAGAAGTACCCGCAGAGTAACATGCCCACCTTGTTTTTTCACTTGGCAAGCCACGTGCAACTAATAACAATCCACATACACATTAACAACTAGGATTTCTTGAAAAGAACTAACCTTTAAGCTGCGACACTGCCGCCACAAAGCCAAGAAAATCGTTCACTAAAAGTTTTTTCACATTAAATTCTAATTTTGTGTTTTCTTCTCATTGTTTCAAAATAACAAAAAATGATATCAATTAAGGTAGAGTTTGAAGGACCTTGTAATGTTTTATTTTTTCATATATAAATGTGTACAATGTATAATGATGAATTATAATAGTAGGAGATTGAAATCAGAGTAATTTTCATGATTTTTCATAATTATATTGGATGTTTCTAATATTATAATGCAAGTTATTTATTTTTCAAAAATTAGGCTGCATTGAAAATAAAATTGTAATATTTTTTTTGTTGAAAAAAAAAGGTTTTACTAGCTAATGATTGTTGGCGCCATAACTCATAACCTTTTGTGGCAATATTTGATGATTTTACTTGCCACAAAAGCTCAAGGTCTTTTGTAGTTAATCTTATTGGCAATGCTTAGTGGAAGAATTAGTGTCATGTGGCTTTCCACGTCACTATAAAGTTGAGGTGTAAACTCTTGAGGGTATTTGTTGTCTCCTAGGATGACGGTGAGGTTATTTTTTACCTCAAAATGTAATGAAGAGTATAAGTGGTCTATTTTGCATAGTTAATTAGGATTTTATTAACCTTTTCCGTTTAAAATATTATTGTAAATAAGTCTCTGACTTTAAATGTCTTTGGGCCAAGAGCTAGTATTCGAACTAGTAGTATATAAAAGAAACCCTATGCCCTCCTACTGGAACACCACAAGCAAAGATTCTCTTTAACATTTATTTATTTCAAACTATCCTTCCACTTTCATTAAAAGTTGTGACTTTTATTAACAAACTAATGATCCTTTTTATGAAAAGTTTGACTATAATGAAATTGTGACTTTTTAAAAAGTTGTTACTATTTACGAAAAAATGTGATTGGAGATTTTATGGACTTCTATGAGTTGTTTGACCTTTTTCATGGTTTGTACCTTTTATTATAAGATATAACAGTTAATTGTATCAACTACCACCCTTTGTTATCTATAAATAAAGATGCACAGTGCATTAAATGGTCTCAGTTGTATTCATGTCTGTTTCAATCATCATCATATCAATCATTCATTTCCATCCGATTGTGCATTGCTGATATGTGTTTTTACAATCAGAATTAATCTTATATCACTATAATTGTTAGTTTTAATATATGTTTTAAATTTGTTGTTAATGTTTATGCAAGAGTTGTTATCATAATTGGGTGTGTATAAATTAAATAACAAATGGTAATTGAATATTCAAACAGTATTCTCTTCCATACTAAAATTATTAAAGATGTAATTTTTTCTAAAAAAACCTGAGAAAATCTCTAATTTTTTCATTAAGAACATTATCCTATCACATGCACGGATGTTATTTTTTTGTTTAGAAATACTATGAAGTTTAATAACTCTGCATTCCAATATTTTTTTGTTTTGATGTTGGTTGTTATTACTTTTAACCTATTTATCAATCATGGATATTTGGAGGACTTAAGTATTAAAAGTTGATTGAAGTATATTTGTTTGAGGTAGTTATTTCAAACCAGAGGCGTTTTTCTGGTTAACAATGATTAGTCATCATATTGGATATCTCATAGTTGTTTAACTCACTTTAATGTCTGTTAGTTTTCCGCAAATTTTCTTTTATTGTATTTAATTATTTATTTAATTGGTATTATATGAAATCACTTGGGACCAAGAATTTTCTTCCTTTGAATTTTTTTTTCCTTTTCTCTACGTATTCATCTATTCAAAATAATTTTTGGGTCGGCAGTTATGGACTATTTGCTAAGTATACTTTGAAGAATGTGGGAAACAAAAACTACTCCACAAAAGTATATGTGTCAGCTACAAAAGCTATGTCCAATTAAGATTGATTTATTGATCTTCTTGTCCCAAGATATTGTTCACAGCGTTTCGATTATCTAGGTTACATTCATTGTTAGTTTTTTTATCAATTTTCGAGAATTATTTATTTCTAGATTCAACATTTTCATCTATCTGTACTTTCATAATGCAACAATTTATACATAAAATATTTCAAAAAAATTGTAAGTTACATTGGTGAATCATCTAAAAGGATTTTGACCAATTTACATGGAAGAATAGAATTCATAAAGGTAAAAAATAATATTATTTTTGTTTTTTTAAAATTTGTTGTTTCTCCTTCTATAAATTTTTGTTTAATGACAAAGTAAATATACCAAAAGTGGTTAATATTGACCTTAGCCAAGTAGATTGTATTTAACGAATCATTATGTTGTTGCAATGTACATTTTTAACGCTCTTAACTAATTATAACTAATTTGATTTCCGAACTTTCACATAATTTTTTTACAAAAGTAGGAGTAATTCTCAACCATAAAATATTAGATTTTCATTCTTTCTCTGTATCAAAAAAAATAGAAAAGTGATATTTAATCGCTACAATGAAAACATCACCTCAATTTGAACACGACACTTAGTCATCAAAAACATATAAGATTATATATTATGGATAAAAGATAAAAAAAATTGGATATCAAGATATTTTTTAATCGTTAATACATATTACAATTCCTGAGCTATGTGATCATGTCAAATCAAATTAATGTATGTAATGATGTTTCTAACAAAACACAAACACAAATTTATCTCTTTTTTCTTTAATAAGTGGATTATTTGAACAAGGTGTTTCAAAAGGGTTAAAAACTTATAATTTATGCCAACGTACGAAGTGCGGGATAAAATTAACCGAGTCATAATCTAATCAAATAAACAATAAAATCTATACATTGGACTCAACAGGGGAATGGAATAAACAACCTAGACAATTTTAAGGCACTGAATTGTAAATTAGAGACTAATTTGGACTCAAGCGGTAAATTGGAACACAATTGCTGAAGAAACATCAAGACCGTGAAACCCTAGAAATTTCTTAAGAGCCTTGGATAGAAACCTTAAAGAGTGAAATCCTCGGTTTGTTTGAGAAATGGTCATTTAGGGATTAAATATTAGTTATAGAGGCTTTATTTAGGCAAGACAATGTAGTATTAAATTTTCGGTTTCAAAGGTAATTTGACAAATATATTTTTAAATAACTACTGCCTGAACTATACCTATCTACTGTCCAATCCATAAGTTATAAATTGGCGGCCTACGAACCATTTCTATGGCCATTGAATCTTATATGGTTCTGTCGGAACCCAATCGTACAGCCTCATTTTCAACTCAAAGTAAACTAATGCCTAGAAACCTTCCATGGAACCTCCTAAGGTCCGTAGTCCATTGTCGCCATCCATATTAGTCAATCGTAGGTCACTTCCAGACTTGATTTCCCCCACTACTCCGCCTTCCCTACGAACTTGTCTACTAACCATAGAACTTTCTACAACCATAAACTAGTCTCGTAGACCTTAAACCACAATCCCTATGTGGACCTTCTTCTTTTCAAATTTTGAGGAGTTATATTATTTTTATTCTACACTTTTATGTTCTCATGTTTTTCCTTCCTCCTGTTTTAACCAGTTTCACTTGGGACTTAACTCCCTAAGATACTTATTAACTCCTCCCCGATAGAATAGAATTGTTCGGCAACTCCAGCCAATCATCTAGTAGCTTCCCCTATATAATGGGAAGGAAATTAATTGCAGTCGAATAGTTCTTATGTAGATATGCTTGAACTGAAACCACCTACAAATAACCATAAAGTTTTGGGAAGGTGTTCTGAGGATCCTTGGAGCTTAAGCCTGTCCAAAATACCTCCATTTTGGAGTGTTGCAGATATTCTAGAAATTACCTTTCCGTTTTGTAAGGAAGGTATCTGATAGCATCCATTCATCTCAAAGTGAACTTCATGTGCATTGCCATTAAGTCAACCAATTGGTCATTTTACCTAACTGACTAGCGTCATCACTACCTTTATCACGCATAGCTTATAAACCTCAATAGGAAAATACTATAACAATCAACAACGCTTAACTGCTTATAAAGCTACTTCACTAATTGAATTCTTACCAACATACCACCCCGGCAGCAGCATCCTTTGAACTATATAATACCTTTGATCGCTCTATCAGAAAAAATATAATTGGGAAAAATATGTCTCGGGGTTGTACTTTATTATGAATCCATTATTCTATATGACTTATTCTACTCCCGCTTTTCCTCTTTATTCGTACATTTAGTGGTGTGGGGGGACATGGAATTTCTTCTTATTTCAACAAATGGACATGTAGATCATACATACGATAGATAGATCGACCGGTGGATTCGCACCTGAGTCCTTTCTACACATAGTGGGGTATCCCAACCCTAATAACAATCTAGCATAGAAATTTAATAAAATAAGATTATTAAAACTATACGATTTTAAGTATTCAAAAAAACGTATATTTTGGAACCCCCCTTGTTTTATTAACATCATAAGAGTTCCCTTTTTGCTAACGCAAGGCCTCTCATGTGTCGTGTCAAATTCCAACATCCCTTTTTTGCGATTTATTTTATAATATCCTACATATGATGGATTCCACCTCGTGAAACACTTTATATCGAAAGTTTGATCAATTCTATTAATTATAAATACTAATATTAGCCTAAAACATTAGGGGATTTAAGCATTCTTTTTTCAAAAAAAATACACCCAACAAGAGTCTGGGTCGAATCCCGTATGGATAGTGTGAAGATAAAGAATTCGAGTAGGAAATTAAGATACTTATCCATTCATTGTAGCATATTAGACCAAAAAGGTGGATGATTTCCACAAATTTATCCAAAATTATGAAGTTCACTATGAAAATAAAACTAAAATTAAAGTCAAGCAATTAAGAGAATAATCTAGGGGCTGCATGGACTAGATCATGATCCCACTTGTGGTACTTGTGTTGCTTAATAGAATCCTGCAATACCCTAATATTCCTATCCAATCTCATTGAACCATAATCAGTAGAATCCTTTTTTTTATCTCATTTATGTCAATTAACAAATTAACCTTTACCTTACATAAATCCTCAATTCTATTATAAATTGTGGAACTAAAGATGAACCATAAACTTCTTATCGAACAATCCTAGAATCAAACTTAAATTTTTATGAGTTTGATTTAAATATTCAATCAAATGATCCTATTTCATGCATCCATAATATTATTAGGTTTTGCAAACTTAAACCATGCATTAACGTCACGCCTAATTAAGCTCAAGCAATGAATATATATCAATAAAAATAAGGAAAACATAATATTCAGTATAATTAATTATCACCTAATCCCATAACAACACTACTTAATTGAAATTTTAATCCACACATCATGCTAGTAACAAAGGATTATCAGCACCCACTTCGATTCAACTCTTCTACAATAAGTAAAAAACAAAATTAAACAGGATATTGTAACACTCAAAAAGTAGAGACCTAATTCTAGAGCCTACAATCAAGGTATTATTGTTTATATATATTGAATACTTAAAACCGTGAATAATGCATCACAAGAAGTTTGAAAAGAGCCAAAGCGTCAAGAACATCCTGAGTGTCCGCAAACGACAGCTTAATTGAACTAGTTGACGCCACTTATGTTTTTTTGGGATGGTTTTCGGAGAGCAAATGACGTATAACTTGTTAAAGACATACTTTTGGGTTAGCTAGAGTGGTAGTATAGAAATTCCAAAAGTCTGAAAAAGAAAACTCAAAAGGACCCCCCGAAGGGTCATTGAGGAGGACCCAATATTGGTGGGAAGGCTGCCAAAGCCAGCCTGCATAAAGTCAGGAATCAGCGGCTGCTGCGACTCAACAGCCAGCACGGAACCTCACTGGGTTCAGTATCCTTTTCGAAACTTAAAAAAATGTGTGTTGGCCCCACTACGCAGAGCCCACTTCCCAAATATAGTAAAATCATATTTTTGAGCAATTCTGACTTTCCAAAAAGAACCAACTGAAGTGAAGGGTGTTTCGGGTAATTAGGGGTTACTATATTATAGAATATAGGATCAATATAATACATTTGACTCATTCCAACCCATTAGAAAAAAAACCCAAAATCTCTCATCCTCGCTATACTTCTTTCTCCCCAAGTCATCCATTGAAGAAAGAAAAAGCTTTGAAGAAGAAAGTGCAATCAATTTTGTGGATTAATATTATTAGAAATGGGGTTCGTCACTCTGGGTTCCTTTACGCCACCTCAGGAGGTCCTGTCAAACTTTATTTCTACGGGTTTATCAATTCTAATGGTTTTGTTCTAAACTTCATTTAAGATTTGATTCTTGATTAATTATGATTAATTAGGTATAGATTTATGGTTAATTGATGTTAACTGATTGAATTTCCTGTTGATCATGTTCGATTTTCCAAATTCCCAAATCATAGTTCTTGATTCTTAATTGGAAATTAAATGTTGAATTAATTAATAGACTTGTTTTATTTAATCCTAATTCATTCATGAACTATAGGGTAAAGTACTCCGTTAGGATTGGATTCTAATTCTTGAAAATTCATGATAAACCTATCCGCTTAACCATAAGTTAAGAATTGATGTAAGTGATAGTTTATATGCAATTGACCTAGTTCTTGTGTTAATTACTATTATGGATTTTAACACCTATTGTTGGATTTATTTTGGTTTGGTTTGATACTAAGACCATGAGGATGGCTTTGAAGGAGATGAGTAAGATCTTTAGATCCTACATTTACTTCATTATGATGGCTTGTGTTGTGATGTAGGTTTTCAATTGAAACATGACTTTTGATAAGCTAAGTAAAGGTGTTGGTATGATGATGAAATGAATTGCCTTGACAATGGGATTGTGGAGTATGTATTTAAGAATCAAATGATATAAGGTGGTTTTGAGTACCTTATGTGCGCTTATTAATTATATGATGATGATGTTTATGATAATCTCACATATGAGGGTTTTCCATGACAGGATAATCTTCATAAATTCCTATGAGTCTAATTACAATGAAATACAAGGGATTATACCCATTACCCTGCATTTTAGTTATGATATCAAATTAAGACCTTTGAAAAAGTATTTTCGTTAGTTTAGCACCGAGTTTAACTAGAGTGAGGAGTAATCCCTTTTTCACATAGGGAAGGGTAGGATTATACAAATGCACTCCTTGAGATTGAGCAATAATGCATGTAGCATAACATGGTCCCCAATTATATCTCCTGATTCTTTGAACTATATGTTGCCCCCATATGACTACTACAACATGGATCCCTGCGTAGTTTTGCTTATATTCAGATTGGTAGTCCTTAACCTTCTTCGCAAGTAGTTCCGCCTTTATTTCGTGTAGGGTTCCCATGACACCGGATTCCACATATCTTCATGAGGTCTTGCCGGTTAAATTAATTGTTCCCAAAGGTAAAATGGAGATTAAAGACTGACTCTAACTAGACAACCTAAGGGGTTTTATTTTTATTCTAGGTAAGGGTATGAGACTCTGCCTAAACATTTCACTAGTTTGGCCTTAAGGTAAAGTCATGGCAGTATGCTCTTATATTGAAATATGCATAAATGGTACAAACCTTGTATTGGATGATCTTTGCACATTGATGATACTACATGATGGGTTTTGGTTTCCTTATGATAATAGGTTTGGTCTTCATTCTAAAGTATGATGACATCTACTCTCAATGACTATGTTATAAGAAGAAGGTTGTATCATGGTTCTTGTTGGGTTCTCGTTGATTGAGTAAGGTTATTTGCCTTTGCTTGATCTTGCAATTATAGATTAAGAGGGTTCATGTTTATTTTTCTTGCTTTTATTATGATAAAATGACTCTTGTCCTATGCTTGTTTTCTACTATACTTCATGATAGAGTTTTATTATTGACTAAGGTTCATATTTTGGTATGGTTGTTGGCATTCCTTTAATTAGGATTGTTTGGTCTTCAGATGTACTTGCTTTTGACTTAATGAATATTTCTTGCGATTGATATGGTCTTCTTCAAATGCATAATGCTTTCTAAATGTAATTGATACTGTTTCATGAAATGTCCCCCTTTTTAGCATGATTTGGATAATATGTGTGCCTGTGGTCTATACTTCGTACCAACAATTTTATGTGCTGGCGTTGAAGGTCTTTGGACGACTTTGAAGGAAACCTTGGCATCTACATCAATCCATGTTGGGTAGGTCCCCTCACCTTCCAGGGCATGAGCAAGCTATGAAGTTGTGTAGTAAATTGATACGCTTAATGTTTTATTATACTTACCTATTCATTTGGATACCTAAACAATGTCTGGACCATATTGGTCTTATGCTTTTTGATGTATGGCTAAGGCCCTATTGATATACTTTTGTTAGATGTTATTAGATGATACATACGTTTGAATTATTATTCCTCCATATCTATGTGCAATAAAAGTAAGAATTCTAAGTAACTCTATCTTATACGAAGGTGTCAATGTTTAACTTAATAATCTGTATATATCTATATACATATATATATATATACATATCTATATATATATATATATCATTATATATATATATATAGATCCTATGTGTAGGTAGATGTCTATATGTAAACCTCAATGTAAAGTAATGAATGTTTTAAATTCCTTAACGTTTTTTTACATAATGACTGTAATGATTGTACTCTAAGAGGCTAGTCTTAGTCTCCAAGAGAACATGACAACCCCCCGGTTAGCTTCTAGTGGGTGGCTTCCCCCGATGTGACACACTTGTACAGAGTAGAGGTTAAATATCATTGAGATTTATTTCTCTCTCACAACTTCTATGTGGATTCGTATTCATAATTAATAAGCACGCAACACTTATGAATACCTTTATATGATGCTTCTCGCAACTCTCACTTTAATTGAAAGTCCAATATTGTGCCTCTAGAGTTTAGATCTATGTTCTCTTGAATCTAATCGCCCTCCTATTGTGAGTATAGGCAATATCTTAGGCAATGCAACACAAATACTTGAGAAGAAAAAAAAGATTGGCCAAATACGGGAGTTCCTCCCGTGTTTTCAAGTTCCTCCTTCCCCTTGAGAAGAATTTATGATGACAAAGTCATTGTCAAATCCTCCTCCTTTGACAGATGCTGACATAAGGGATTCCCTTGTGTCCACATGGGCTAGCCATACTACGTTACTACCAACACAAGTCATCATTACTCAAGCCCAAGCCGTGATTGGCCCAAATCTAATCGGGAGGTTTTCCCCGGCAAACCAACATTTACTACTAAATCTATCGGGCGGTTGTACCCCGGGCTAAACCAACAATTTTTACTACTATGATGGCTCTCGTCTCAGGATTTTACTAGGCGAATCCCCCTACTTTCTATGGGTCCCAGATTAAAAAGACCCCATGAGTTCATTGCCGAAATCTACATAGATCCTCTATTCATGGGGTTAAATACTAGTGAAAGGCCGAGTATCCACTTAACCAAGCACAAGGTTGTGGCCCAAATTTGGTTTATGTCCAATGGAGGGACCAAGTCGTTAATGGTTGGACCAGTGACTTGGGGGTGTTCAGAAGCGTTTTTTTGATAAATTTATTTGCTAGGAGAACCGGGAATATAAAGTGGTGGAGTTCATCAAACATTTACCAAGTGAATGGTATGAGTGTGGTTGAATACACCTTGAAATCTACTCAATTGTCAAAATATTCTCCTTCCTTGGTTTTTCTGATCCGAAGATGAAAATAAACACGTTTTGGACGGGAGTGGTGGATGACTCTAAAAGGATGTCATCTGCTATGTTACAAATGCACATATGAGAGAACATTTCTCGTCTCATGTTTCATTCTCCAAAAAGTGGAATACGGCAAGGGCTAAGATGAATGACTAGAGTTCCAAAGGTAATATATTTGTGGTTGTTTCT
The DNA here is from genome assembly GCA_027704765.1 of Solanum habrochaites. Lineage (NCBI taxonomy): Eukaryota > Viridiplantae > Streptophyta > Magnoliopsida > Solanales > Solanaceae > Solanum > Solanum habrochaites. The sequence goes on from JAKWJA010002053.1 coordinate 26,919, forward strand.
TCCGAGGTAGGCTTGGGAGATTTAACCAAAGCTAGGTTCAAAAAGAGGGTTTCTAATCAATTTCCTTCCAAGTTTCCCTAAGCCTGGGGATTAAGAGGGTGTTCTAACCTAAGCCTCAAAAGGGAAGAGTTACTATATTTTACCAACCAAAGAAGCCAACCGATTGGAATGGTGTGGGTAGAAGTAGTTGGTGATTGTTTGCGTGCTTAAGCAGAAAAGATAAGTGTTTTGGTTGTGGTAAAACTGGGCACATGGTTCAGATTGCCCAAATGTGAGGTCAAGACAAGGAAAGTGGAAGGCAGTGTTTTTTAAGGATGCTACAAAAAAATCGCTTTTAATGCAATTCTGGCTATAAGGGGTGAGAAAAAGACTTCACCCGACGTGGTTTACCGGTTTGTTGAAAGTCCATTTCCCATTGAATGTATATGTTTGTACAAAACTTGATCTGGGAACTACATTATCTTTTTTAGTTCCTGGGTAAGTTTGGAATTTTTGATATCTTAACATCATATTCTAAATGAACTTTTTATGGTGTCTATCTCGGTAGAGGAGTCGTTGTTACAAACAGTGTGTATATAATTGTTTTAGTGTTGCCCAATATAGTTACTTTTATGTTGAACTTGTAGACATGATATGTTTTGTTTTGAAGTCAGATTTTGGTATGGATTGGTTGAAAATTGCTTGTTTTGCGTCCAAGATATAGAACAAGGGTGTGAGGTTTAACTTTTCAAATAAGACCTTCTTTACATTAAGGTGTAAATTCCTCTTTCTAGAGGCCTATCATCTATTGTGTTAAGGGCTGTAAAGGATCACTCAAAGGGTTTTCATACAATAAAGGCAGAGTCAAGATCTAGAGACTCCCGAAAATCCCTCCCATGATCGTCCCCGCAGTGAGGGAACTTCCTGAGGTCTTTCCTAATGATACTTTTTGTATTCCTCCGTAATGGGAAAATAAATTTCCCGGTATCACTTGTAGAAGAACAAAGGCAAATCCCCATTTCAATTCCTCCTTATCGTATGTTTTCCAGATGAATTTAAGATGTTCGAATGTCACTCAGATTTACCTAAACAAAGGCTTTTTAGAGCATAAGTAGTTTCTTCCCCCCCGCCTTCCCATGGGGTGGAATTCCGGTAGTGTTTATGAGAAGAAGGAAGGATGTTCCCTTAGAATGTGTATCGATTATCACAAACTAATTAAAGTCACTATTAAGACGACGTATCCTACTCCCTCGGCATTGACGAATCTGGTTTTGATCACCTGAAAGTACAAGCTTAATTTTTGTACGATGGACTTGAGAATCGGATATCCCCAACTTAGGTGTGAGAGGTTGGATATACCAAACAACATTTATACCAAATACCAGAAATTTTCTCTGGACTAGCATATCGTCACTATGAGTTTCTTAGTAATGTCCTTTTTGTCTCACTAATGCCCCTATGAATGTAACTGGATCAATGAAATAGGGTGTTTCAAGTTAACCCTAGATTCATTTTTTATTGCTCTTCATTGACGTCATCTTATATATTCGGAAAAGAGGGTGATCACATGAACATTTGAGGGTGGTATTCAGGTGGCTTAAGACAAACAATATTTTTCCAATTATGCATGTGTGAATTTTTGTTGAGGCTGTATGGTTTCTTTGTCATATCATCTCTAGTAAATGAGTTGAGGTTGATCCAAGGAATAACTGATCGGTCAAGCTTTTTTTTTTTTTTTTGTTTTTTTTTTTTTTTTTTTTTTTTATGTTTTTTTTTATTTTTTTATTTATTGTATTTGTGTTTATCTTAGTATTATTAATTTTTTGTTTAATTTATTCTTTTTTGTTTTTTTTTGTTTTTGCCCCAGACCATATGACATCTCCAATCGACATTAGGATTTTCCTTGGGTCAACGGGTTTTTATCGAGGTTTTTATGGATGGTTTTTGCCAATCCATTGCATCTTCCCTTGACTACTTTCACCCCCAAAGAAATAAGAAATTTGAGTGGTTGGAGGCATTGAAGAGAAGCCTTTCAAATCTTGAAAGAGTAAGGCTTACTTTCTCATCCAGTGTTGACGTTTACCGGAGGGACAAAGGGCTTCGTTGTATATTGTTAGATGCGTCAAGAGTGGGTTTTTATGGTTGTGTGCTTATCTCATGGGAAGGTAATAGTCTATGCTTCTAGACACATAAGGTGTATGAGGGAATTATCCAACTCATGATCTTCAGTTAGCGGCCAGTGGTAATTTAACCTTCAAATATATGGAGTCATTACTTGTAATGGGTGTCCAGGTTGATTGTATTCCACCATAAAGTCGTCCAATATGGATTTCCTCAAAGATTTGAATCTCCGACTAAGAAGGTGTTTGGAATTGTTTTGACAGATTAGGACATGAGTGTTCTCTAACCACCCCGCAAGGCCAATGTGGTTTGTGACTGCTCTAAGTCATATGACCAGGGGTAAGTGGTCCCCTCATATAGAGGATTCTAAGAAGACCTAGTGAATATAGTTCATAGGTTGGATAGATTGGGGATGGATTGGAGGATTCCTCCGATGGTGGTTTTATGGTCCCCCAGACCTCCAAGTCTACTTGGTGGTTGACGGTGATGTCCAAACAAACCTTGATCCACCATTGATTGAGTTGAAGGAATCGGTTCTTGGCAAGGCTTAATAATAGATCATTCTCCGTAGGGGGGGTGGTGGTTATATGAGGTATCAAAAAGGTTGTGTGTTTCCAATGTTAGAATGGTTTGAGGAAGTTGGGTTCTTTAGAATCTCGTGGGTCCCATGCTCCATTCATCCAGGTTCGACACAACTGTACACCTTATAGAAGTATTTTTGGTGGGCAAAAAGAAACAACAACGGGAAAAAACAGGACGACGGGAAATTACGAAATACAAAAACAAAGGCAGTCCAGTTTAAAAACAAAATGCAAGAAATTTACTAAACAAACCACTTTCCCCCCCCCTCCTCCCCCAGAGACACCCCGAAGCCCCACCCTCAACAGCCCCCGTCTACAAACGACACTTTGCACAACGAAAAACCTAACATACGGCCGCATTCCCAACGGGTGGACATTTGTCCCCAACCGAAACCGCACACACCTTCCCGTCCTCCCCCCCTCCGCCTCCACCCAGCACTTCTCCCGCGAGCTCAGGTTTTTGAGAATGACATAGGGGAATGGTTGCTAAGTCTCCAAAGTGCAACAAGTGAAAGCCCGACACCAAAGGTAGGTGGTTTACTCACGAAAAATCCTAAGTTATTACATGGAAGTGGGAAGACATTAATACGAGATTTTGTGGGTAGGTTTTCCTCGGACACAAAAGCAATATATTCTTATGGGTTTGTTTTTGGATGGTTACCAAAATATCCGCTCATTTCAAGCCCCTCAAAAATCTACTTTCTCGGCAGAATATTTATGCAAGGATTTTTCACCACAGATGAGATTGTGTTCTCCAGGTATTTGTCCCGTACTCCATCCTATCCGAATCGGGTGGCACAATTCTCATCTACGTTTGGAGGTCATTCAAAAGGTTTGGTGCTAAGGTGAAGTAAGCACCAGCTTTTATCCCCAAACGGATGGTCAGTGGAAGACTTCCTATTAACCGTTGAGGTATTCCCTATAATTTATCATTGATTTAAGGGAATTTGAACAATCATTTTTCCTTTGGTGGAGTTTGCTTACACAAAAGCTACCATTCATATATAATCTATGGCTCTTTTGAAGCCTTGGATGTAGGAGATGTTGTCTCCAATTGGGTGGTTTTTGAAGTGGGTGCGTCGACACTTTTGGGTCCCCGATTTTATTTATAAGACCTTTGGAAAAAGTTTATATCCTAAAAAATTGATTGCAAAAACAGCCATATTGTCGGCAAAATCTTAAACCGATCATAAGAGAAGGGCATTCCAGTTTTGAATAAGGTGATAAGTGTGTACTTGAAAATTCACCTATGAAGGGTGGTTAGTTTTTGGAAAAGAGAGGAATTTGAGTGCTCGTTATGTGCGTCCCTACGGGTGTGTACAGTTGGCTTTGAGTTTGAAACTATCAAGTGAATTGGCCTTTGGTTCGGTTGGTTTTTTTTTTCACATTTCTAATGCTTAAGAAAATGTCATCGATGATCCCGAGCCTAATTCTTCTCTTGATTGTCTTAGTTGTGAACGATAACCTTCTCCTATGAGGAGGTTTTCCGGTTGAAATCCTTGATCCGTCAAGTGAAGAGTTTTAAGAAACAAAGAGGTGGCCTTCTGTTACAGTGTTATGTAAAACCAACCACCTAGTTGAGGGAGCAACATGGGAAGTCAAGTCGGCATGAAGTCCCGTGAACCTCATCTCTTGCTATTAGGTTTAGATTATTTCTATTTATATAAGGAAAATAATGATTTAATTGAAATTTGACCTTGTTTTGCAAAGGTTGAACATGGTTATCATGGCAAAAACCCTATTTGCTTGACTTGCACTTATTTGTTATTTGGTATGTTGTTGTTTTCCCTGAAGATAACTAAGCATTTTGATATGTTGAGACAGGAAAATTTGCATTATTGACTCTTAAAGATACATTGAACTCAACTCATCTTGATTTTGGATTTTTGGTTGGGTTGCTAGTCTTGAATCTATCCTTTGTCGCCTTTTTAAAAGTTTAGTGTCATTTCGGGGACGAACGTTTTCCTAAAGAGGGATAATGGTCACACCTCGAATAGTGAGACCTAATCTAGATACTTACCTGAGAGATCATGGTTTAGATAATGTTTTTAAAAGACCTAAATAATTCTATAAGTCTTCAAGAAGTGTTAGAGCAAAGGCGTCAAAGAACATTCCATGAACGTTCGAAAAACTACTTAAATTGAACTATTTTGTCGTCTATGTTTGGGGATTGTTTTGGAGGGTACAATGAAGTCTAAAAACATGACAGAAGACTTGTGTATAGTTTAGTATGACAGTCTCAGCAATCTGAAAGAGACAACCCCTAAGGACCCTTTCGAGAATTGCACATTCAGCAAGAACCCCATATGGGGTGGCAGGTTTCCAAAGCATCCTACGTAAGTCAAGAAATCATTGGGCTTGCTGAGCGAAAGCACATCCCACCCGGACCTCACGGTTCATCTCTTTTTCATATTTAAAAAATATGTGTGGCCCCGCGAGCGGAGCCCAATCCCAGCTCTGGTAAGTCATACTTTGACATTTGTGGAACTTCCCACGAGACCAATTTAAGTGAAGGCTATTTTGGTTAATTTAGTGGGTTATTATATATTAACATAGGATACGTCTTAATTCCTTTTAAACTCACTCCAAAACCCAAATTCCCAAAACAAACCCAAAAGCACTTATCGTCTGTACTTTCTCTCTCTCTCCTCCCCAATTCCTTCCCCATTAAAAAGAAAGAAAGCTCGAAAGAAAATGGTCATTTTCGCTAGGATTTCACGTCAATTTTTGTGGATTACTCAATCATTAGGTATGGTTAATTAAATATTTGGATTCTTTCACCAAGAGGTCCTCTCAAAGTTGATTTTCAACATTACCCAATTCCATGGGGGTTTGTCCATTATAATGGGTTTTCTTTTAAAGTTCAATTGATGATTGATCTAATTAACGGTGATTACTTATGACTCATTAGGTATAATGATTGATTGCTTGATTTGACTTTAATTGATTGAAGTTCATGTTGATCATGTTTCTTTTCCCCAAATCTTTAATTTGATTGTAACGATGGGATTGAAGTAAAGGATTGCTTGAGCAATAGACCTGTTGTTATTTATTCTAATTTTATTCATGGACTACCCTGGGTCAGTGTTGTTGGGTTGGATCTAATTCTTCTTGAAGAATACATGAGTGTAAACCCTATTCCCCTTAACTTTAGGTTATGAATAGATGTTAAGTGGGATGTGATTATGAATTGACCTAGTTCATTTTGTTAATTACTATTGATTGATGTTACTAACCATACAACAGATATATTGGATTATTGTTGGTTGATGGTAAGCCATGAGAATGTCTCTTGATGCGAGAGAGCAAGTCTTTATGGATGATTGGGATTTATGGCTTATGATTAAGAGTAGTTCAATTGAAGCATGAACATGTGAATTAGCCCTAAGTAGGTTGTTGGTATGATGATGATGCATGTCTTTACTATGTGATTGTGAAACAAGGTTTAATGAAATGATATAAAGTTGTTTTTATGACCTACCTATGTGCTGTTATTATTATAGGAATTATGATGTTATTCTAATCTCACAATGAGAGGTTGCCATTAAAGAATTCTGATGCAGTTTCTATAAGTTTAATGACAATAAAATTTACAATGGATTAGACCCTATTACCTCATTAAGCTATGATGATCAATTAATTGACCTTTTCAAAAAGGGACTTACTGCTTCGAACCAGTGACTAGAGGTGAGGAGTGGGTCTTACCACAAATAGAAGGTAGGATCACTAATGTACTCTTTGAGATTGGATACCAAAATGCATTACATAAAAAGGGTTCCAACTATATCTCCCTAGTTCATGAACTATGTTACCGCAAAGGAATACTAGCTAATGGATCCACGTCTTTTGTTTAGGTTCATGTTTTGGACTACCGGTTTGCAAAGTCTTCCCCAATTCCTTCGTTGTAAGGGTTCCATTTGACCCCCCCCCCCACAGGATGTACCACCATCATTATCTCATGTAGTCTAAATGTCGTTAAGGCAGATATTGCCCCAACGGTAAAATGAAATTTACTGTATGAACTATACACTCGGGATAACCTCAGGGGTTTTTATCTTAGTCTAAGGGATGGGTCTGTTGCTTCCCTAAACATTGCACTAGTTGCCTTGAGGGAAGTCTTGGAAAAATATGGTATTATATATGAATTGTTTATAAACTTGTACATGATATGTATTTTGATGACTTGCACATTGATGATAACTAACATGATGGTTTGCTTTCACTTATGAATATGTGTTTCGGTCTTTATTTCTAAAGTATGATTACATCTCTCTCCCAAATGAATATTTCTATATGGAAGCTATGTGTTATGCATGGTTTCTTTAGACTACTTCATTTGAGTAAAGGTTTATGGGACTTTGCTTGATCATGCACTTTTGACTTAAATGAAGATCATGGTTACATTGTCATTTTTTTTTGGTTATGATGAAATGAACTCTTGTCTGTCTTGTTGTTTACTCATAACTTGATGATATATTTGTTCCTTGACTAGTGGTTCAATTAATGTGGGATGTATGTTTTGGGCATGACTATACTTAGGATTATTTGGTCTTTGATGTACAGTTTTTGACCTAATGAATATGTCATGTTTATTGATATTAGTTTTCTTGACATGGACTATATTCTTTCTAAATGTAAATTGGACATGGTTTTTTAATGAAAGTCCCCCCTTTTTAGGCATAATTTGATCATATCTTCATGTGTTATCAGTACCTTTATAAGATGGTGTACTAACCCAATTTTTCGTCCCTTTCCCCAACATTTTATGTTCTTCCGGTCGTGAAGGCTTTGAGACGACTTGAGGATGACTTGGAATTTCTCATTCATCTAGTTGGGTATGTTCATCAACTTTCCGAAGGCAATGTAACCTAATCAAGCTATGAAGTTTTTGTTTAGTATAACACACTTGTGTTTTATTACCTATTCATTTAAGCTACTAACTTGTAATGACCTATATGTGGTCTTATTGTATTTATGTATGGGCTATACCCAATTTGATATACACTTGTTAGCTGGTTTTAATGAAGATGAGATGAGATCTACATTTTTAGAACTATGTCATATTTATTATCTATGTTCACTAAAAGTAGAATGTTCTAAGGGCCCCCGTTTGGATGGATTAATAAAGCAATTTAGAAAAAGTACTTTTGAACGTGCTGAACTTATTTTTAAAATAAAAGCAGTTATGTGTTTGAATAAAAGTGCTGAAGATTTGTTTATGCCAAACGTGAAAAAGGGAAAATGGAAGAAACAGATGTTAGGGTTATGTTGTAATTTTGAGATGGTATAAAAATATTAAAGGGAAACCACATAAAAATGTGGTCAACTCTTAAAACATCTTATAAGCTAAAAAAAGAAAGAACCTCTACCCCCAGTTTTTAACTTTTCGCTTAAAAATAAGATTTTTTTTAACTTTAAAATAGTTATTTTTCAGTATTGCCAGGAAAAGAGCTAAATAAGTCAAAAATCGCTTTTTAAGTCAGTTTGACCATCTTGTTCAGCTGAGGCCAAACAGGCGCTATCTGGTCACATATTTCCTATACGAAAGGGTCTATGTATAGTCGATATCTATATACTATGTGTATGTAGAGGTCCGATGTAATAACCTCATGTTAGAAGTAATGAAAAGTTTTTAAAATTTTCCATGTTTCCGCATTTTTTTGACATAATGTAATATGTACAAAGCTAAGAGTAGTCATCGTCCTCAAAAGAGGACGAACGATGCTGGTTACGTCTAGGGGGTGTTCCCCGAATGTGGGCAGATAATTAACGACAAAAAACAATATTCTAGCAAATATAACAACGGATTTGTAACGGCATACGCATTATTGTTGTCAAAATTGTGAAAATATTTTTTGAGTTATAATATAGAAGCAAGAAAGGTTCAAGCTAATGAAGGAAAACGCGAAGATGCTGCATCAAACGGTGTGCTGCAGAGGAAGCGGAGATTTTAAGTAGCGGAGGGAGGAGCTAGGAGGGGTAAGTAAGAAAAAGTAAAAACAGTAACGAAACAAGGACGAAGATACGTAGAATGGAGGTGGGATAGCGGGGAAGTTTGTGAAGGAGAAGAAGTTGGAAAACGGGAGCAAAATGTGTCAAAGGATATTTATTTTTATCGCTAAATATTAAGTGTGACATAAATGCCCAATACTTTTTCCTACGATTTAGTATAAAGACGGTGACAAATAGAACTACTATTGGAGCACAGAATTAGTGAAAGAACAATAATTGCTAATTGTATAAAATTATATTTATAGTGACAAAAATCTTTGTCATTATAATTTTTTTCTAAATAACTCATTAATTGTAATTGTTGGATGTTAAAATACGTCAGTAACCCGTTGCAATTTTTTTAAGTCATATATTCTAGGGCACAATTTTTTGTTTTACATTTCTTTATCCACTCTCTCAAGCTCCAACTCCGATGAAAGTCTCTCAAGCTTCCAGCTACTTAAAAATTCTCCACTCCTTTCCAAGTCTCTATTTAAGCGTTCAAACTAGACAATTTCCGTCAAAGTTCAAAAACTAAAACTTCAAAATCTCATACAAAAATATTATACGAACTATGACTTCATTTTTCCTCTTTCTTTCTATTTAAAGTTCCCCAAAATTTATCTGTGCCTTATTTAAGGGACATTAGTCGGGCCCCGCCTACTCATACACCATTTTTATATTATCTGATCTTGCCGTCTTTTGCTTTTAGATTTCACGTGTCTAAACCTTTGTTTGGTGAGCGCAATAAAGTCAGCCTTTCACATTCGGATTGGATCACCAATCCCATCCTTTTTTTGCTATAACAACTTTTATTTACACTATGAAATTTGTCACTTTCGTCAATCTTTTAAATTTCGTTCGCCCGTTTTCACTTCGGTGAATCACCATTAATGTTCCTAGTAATGCCAACCTTCACCTTGAGTCTTTTTATATTTTAAAAACTATCCACTTTTGGCGAGGTGAAGAACTTGAGGCGATCCGCCCTTTTATGCAACCCGAGCTAGAACTTCCTACTCATTCTGTCTTAATTTCTACCTTGTCCTTTAGCTTTCATTACTCCTAATATACCAAAATATAAATTATACTGGACGTCAAATAGCATTGATAACAGTAATAATTATTGAACTAAAAAGTCCTTAAATTAGTGTAATCTCACCCCCATCATCAACAATTCCCACAACTTCCAATTTTGCCTGTCTCAAGTATATTAAGAACACGATTAGTTCAACAAGTGTGCCTACTATAGTTTTCCAATGAGGGTAAACATGAAAAATTTCCAAACACAAGAATACTAAGGAGCATAAGAAAATGACAAATGCTGCTCAATAAGCTTGAAATGATGGAACTATGAGGATCAATACATACAATATCAAGATCACTCATATACGCACCAATAATGCAAATCGTCAAGCTCAACAAAGTATTGAAGTGAGCCTCCATAAAAAATGTTTTTGTAATCTTTATCTTGAATATCAATTAAAAAAAAGTTAGGAAATCATAAACTTCAACTCTCTAAAAAGGAATACACGTAAGCTTCGTCTCATAGGTGTTTTTCGATATCATTCCCAATCATCAGACAACCAGTTTCTGCAAAAATCAAGAGGGGTTTTATAGATTGTAATGGGGTTTTGAGGGTAGGTAATGGTCAATTTTGTCTAACTGACTTCCCTTTTTTAAAGCATTGTTGTACTCATTTTAAACATCTTCTCATGTTTCTTTTCACTTGGAAATCAAACCTCACTTTTTGACTCAAAATTGCTAGATAAACCCCTTTTATTTCTCACATTTCCTTTCTTTTTAAATTTTTTTAATTTGTAAGATTTTTCCCTGACCACTTTTTTTTGGGAGGGGTTCATTCTTTTTGTCACAAACATAAAATTGAAGTCCCTTCTTTTCTTTCTTCACCTTCCTTGATATTAATTTCCTCCTCCTTCCTTTTACAACCCCCCCTAATTGACTATTCAAATAATCATGTTGCTTAGAAAGAGTTTTTATGGGTGAGGAAGCTCGGAGGAAAATTTGGCTCAAAATTGAACAATTTGATAAATAATAGTTTAAATATTTGATGTTGTACACCTCATAAAGATCATAAAAGGTATGAATAACATCTTGTGTCCGTATCAATATATGTCCATATTATTTGAACTCGCTCCCCTCATAATCCATTGTTTTGAGTTTTGAGGTTCCTCCCGGCTTTTGTTTAATTCCTCGATATTTGAAGGGTGAAATTTCATTTGTGATTAGTTTCGTCCTGTATTCCCAGTTTTGGACATGAATGTGGGGCTAGACCCATTTCATTCTAATTGCATTAGATGCTATTGCTATAAAGTGCTTAAGACTTATCATTTTTTTTCCTGTATAAAACTATAACTTGAAATGTTGGTTTTACTTCTATTGTTCATTTTTCATGTTATGATTGTTTAAGATTGGCTTGTCTTCGGATCCCCTCGGGTTTCCTATAGCAAAATTACATTCTAAGTGGTACTCCCTGGGTTTTGTCAAACAGCCAACTCGTGAACCACCAATTGTCTTAAAAGACAACAATAAAAAATCAACTATCTCAAAATCAATTGTCTTAAAAATCACCATCAAAAAGTATTATCTAAAAAACAACGTCTTAATAATCCACCGCAAAAAATTAATTATCTGAAAACCCCAACTTTCATAATATCAACCAGCAAAAACCAACCGTTTTCATAAACGAATTCCTCTAAAAACCACTTAAACACCCATTGTGTTACAAATAACCACTAATTACAAGCCTTACTCATCAAATTGGATCTGAATATCAATTAACCCATCACGTCCACTGAATTTTGATAACTTCTCATTGTTTTCCTCTAACTGCCAACCTTCTCCTACATTCTCTTCCAAGCTTCTCCTGTTATTTTTCTTTTCTTTCTTCTCTTCCAACTTCTCCTTTAACTCATTTCTTCTTATCTTCTTCTCTTCGTCTTGTCCTCCTCATTTTCTTTATTGTTTATTCTCCTTCCATCTTATTTTTGTTATTAACCAAAAAACAAAAATTTATTCTTTCTTCTTTGTTCCTCTAATCTTTTCCATTTCCCTCCTCCACTTGATCTTTTTATCCTATATTATCCCCTCTACAACTTCTATTAACTTCTTTATAAAAATTATTCATCAACTGCAACAAAGATTTTCATCAATATTTGTCAATGAAGTATTTAATCAACATCAAACTCAACACCAAACCCACCATCGTCAACGATTGTTTTGTGTTGTATAGTCTTCATCAACTGCTGCAGATCCAATTCTTTTAACATTCATACAAATTAATTATTTTACAAAAGACATAAATTATATATTTTATTTTCCTTATTCTTTTGAGTTCTCCTCAATTTCTCATCTTTATAAAAGCAAACAACTTTATCATTGATTGTTCAAGGGGATAACAATACGCCTCCACACAGATTAACACATTGTTTTATACAAGTACACAGGTATACTTTTCTTCCACTATCTAAACATAATTACAAACGTGGGTGGGAATTGTTATTACCTAATATTTCATCCTCCTCGTTCTCTACTACTACTGAATTGGAGGACAATTTATAATTTACCTTTCAAATATTGGCCTTTAAAGGCAATCAATGATTGTGCTCCTTCACTTCGTCCATATATGAAATTTAATGTGGGAACATATATCTGAGTAAACAATGTATAAATATTTCTAGATAATAAAATAACAATTTCTTTACCTTTTTATGTAAAAGGGATCAAATTTGATCATAATTATTCGCGCCATATGTCATGTGTAATCTAATAGCAAGGAAGGGTAAATGGAGAAATCCACGATTTTGTTTGCATACTTAACCAAGATTACGAAAAACTTCATACTCCAAAGCAACAAATTAATAAAATGAAACAAAATAACTAAATAGAGAGCTATGAAATGCTAGGTGTGTTATATATAATATATATCTATATATATATCTATATATCTATATATAATATAAATAAATAATAATTGACAATAAGTACCCAGAAATGCCCAAGGAATCCATACAAAGAGAATATGATGTATTACCCCCCTCAGTCATTGTAACATTCATTGTACTCTTCAAATTCATTTTGGTTCTTCCAATATCATCAATTGTTTATATCGAAAATACAACCTTTCCCCAATGCATTACTCTTGAAGAATCTAAATCTCCATCCATCTTAATGTGGGTTTGAATCCACAATCTTAGATCAAATCATGGCTAACAATATCGAGCGGACGAAACAAACTGCAAAGCACTTTAATAACTCTTCGTCTTATTAAATCTGGTACCCTTTATTAATACCTCATCAATTTTTGTACCACGTAATGTCTTATTCTTGTCATTTTTTGTAATAATTTCTCACCTTTATAAAAAACTTTTGTTTATTTTTGCATTAATTACCCCAGGGTAATGCTTTTAGCCAATTAGGCTCGCAATCAATCATGCAAATTTTCTTTTAGCCAAACAAAAGGGCTTATCATCTCACCAAAATCCACATTTCCATCCAATTTCCTTTTATTCTTTTCACACGTCACAAAAAAAAAAACATAATTAAATGAACCCCTCTATCCATTGAACTTTGACCCTTCTGTAATATGTCATAAGTTGGGGGGGGGTGTAACATAAGAACCTTAAGAGTCCCTTATAGTTTGTTTCAATGAAACTAAATGTTTCTAAAATCACGATAACACCCGTCCTTTTCTCACTGATCTTTTTGGTGGAACGCTCCTAACTCATCAGTCCATGGTCGTTAGACTATACGGCTATTAGAATCTTTTCTATTTGGAAAAATTTCAACAACATGAGATCATCTTCTCATCTCTAATATCTCGGGTATCTTTACTTCTCTTCCTCATCTCCCTGTCTGTTTTATCTTCACGAGATTCAACATCATTATTAGCATGGGTTACGACTGTCCTTTTTGTGGTAAATCTCACTCATTATATTAGAATCTTGAGTTAGACTTAGATTCTTCACACAATTTTTTTCCTTTTTTAAAGATCTAGAATACTTCATCAGCCTTTATTTTCTTTTTTTATGATCTTAGGAACCTATTTGCTGTCTATCTGACTGTAGTTTTTGGGGGGGGGGGGGGGCTATCTGGAGTTTTGACAATAACATAATTTTTTATATCAAAAATAGCGACCCCTAATCTATTAACCAAACAGAGTAAATGCTAAAACATATGCAAAACAAGTAGCAGTTTTCCAACAACACTCGTAATACCATTTGACAAACAACATTAAAGTTGACCAATACATACCCCAAAACATTCAAATTTAATAGGCCATATAAACATAAAAATTCAAAAAAAATTATATACATTATCCAAAGAAAAACGTCATTAATGATTCAAACTAATAAATATGAAACCAAAACCAACTGAACCTTTCAAAAGAACGACAAAGGTTCAGAACTTTATTAAAAAAAATCTAACATCAGCTATCACTGCACTAGCACAATACAAGAAATCCAATAGGTTTAAATGTTTTGCAATACGATTAAAGACACAAACTTGAAAGAAAAATTTTGAAAAACCTCCAACTAAACTTATTGACAAAATTGAAACAGATTCGACTAAACTTTTGGGAAGAAGATTGATAAAAAAACTCATTATCGGATCTTACTTTTTCTGTGTGTTTTCATGATGGAACCTGAATGTTTTTTGTTAGAAAATGATCAGTTTTATGAATGTGGTGCGATTCGCATATGAAGATTATGTAAGATGGAGAATTTTTCAGAGAACATTACGATGTTTTCTTGAAAAACATTTATTGCTATAGTTTTTGTAAAATAATTTTTATTAGTGAAAAACGCACAATAAACAAATTACAAAGAGTACAATTGAACAAATAAAATGACAAAGAAAGTACAATCCCTTATGGCTTAGGCAATGGTTTAACTCGCTAATTTTAAAAGAGATTCCCAATCCCACTAAAACAAATATATTTCAGCAGTCCCGTATTACTTACTCCTGTCTTGGCTTGTCCCCACCGGGATACACAGCCTACGCCAAAATACTTTTCAGAAACTTAGCACAAGAATGGAATTCCAATCTCCTAAAAGAATAACCCTAACTCCTTTACAACTAATAACAACTCTCTTTTTTACAAAGTTATGCACTATACTATTTTTTCTTTATTTTAAACAAATCAATATTACCACTATTATAGTTAAGGAGTCTTCCTTTACAGATTATAGGAAGATAATAGTAACAGTATAGAAAAGATAAGTGACCTATGAGTTAATAGGTTAAAAGGAAAATTGAGATTAATGGTGAAAGGGAAACAAATGAACCAACAACGTGGATAATTTTCAGATATGACCATTGTCAACGTTTCCTTTTCCAACATCATGCAATTTTCACAAGAATATTCCATAATGCCCTTGAGTCTTAATTTACCATTGAGTAATTAGGCACAATGCTAAGCTTGCTAGTTAATCCAACAACCAAAAAAGAAATTTTTAATTTAGCACTGCAAAGAGTAAAATTATTTATACTTAAAATCGTACACTAACAATCCCCCACATATTTAATTATCAGACAAGTAGATTTTATATAAAGTTTGAAGGAATAACATATGGCTAATGAGGTAATGACTCCTCTCGTTGAACCTCCACATACTAGTGAAAACAATCGATTTTACTCTCCAAATTCATTGTGATCTCAAACTTGAATTGTGACTGCTTTAAGGAAAATGAATATCACGAGTCACAGACAATAATCAAGTGTTGAGATGATCTTTAAAGTCCGTACGTTAGGCCTTGTAATGTCGCGGTTTTATGAGTGTTTTTTCTTGACAATAAACTCATTCTTATAGAATCGACCTACTTCCACACTCCATAGGTGCAATTTTTTTCGAAAGCGCTCATGTAATTTAACACTCCACCAATACGGGTTAACAAATTTTCTTTGAAGTTTTTCTAAACCCAACCTTCATAAATAACTACACAAATAAGCAATAACATCATAGGGACAGAATAAAAATACTTTATTTTTTTACAAGTCATCATAGGATAACGTTTTTTCATATTGAAACTTTGGTTTTACAATTCTCTAGTTCCCCAAACATAGAATATATCATGGTTTACTCTTACAATATAGCATGGATCTAATAGGCCTTCAATCTCATCCCCTTGATGTGTTTCTGACCTCTTTTCCTCGTTAAAGGCATAAGTAGAAGGACTCTGCAAGATTTGATGTATCAACATTTACAAATATCATTTCTCACATACATCTTACTACATTATTATGTTGTCCCCCTCCTTATACATCTTGAATGTAGTGGTTGTAGTGAAAATTTTTACATTCCTACTAATCTCAGCGATGCTATTCACATAAATTTAATATAGAACAATTAATTTTTTAAAATAATTTTTGAAAAAATAAATCTCTTAATAATTCGATTCCTCAATAGCGAAGCTAAAGAAAATCAAGTTCACGTCTCCATGAACAGACGTAAGCAGTTATAGTTTGGTGTTTTTTAATCTCCAACAAATAGCATCACCACCAAGCTAAAGACATAACCAATAGTTAACATCAATCGCTATAATGTGTCCGATCTGTATCACAAAGCCTTCAAGGTACACAATAATATTTATATAAACAAACCACATTTTTTATGTTCCATTGAATTTATCATATACTCTTGTTATACATGTAAATATTCTAACCTAGTTTACTTGTATACCTGCCAACTACTCCTACTCTATATGCACTATCATACAAGTACAATCAGTCATATCTAAAACTTCCAATTAGTGGCTAGAATATTCCTTTGGATTATCACATCCTTTTCACTATCCAATGAAATAAGTAATGCACTTTGATAAAAAGTAGTTATACATGCTTGAAATCAGACAGAAACTTATATTTTTTCGAATGTTCTCCTCAACCATAATGTGGACTGGATACGCGAATATATTCCCTCAGATGTTTTCTTTCTTATTTTTGTTCGAATAATAAAATTTCTCTCACCAAACTTAAGTCATATTAAAATGACTTCTAAGAATATTTTTAGCTTCGTCAATAACATTCAGTTTAGAGCCAAAGAATCAATAAACGTATCAACCAACCTATAGACAAAAACTCACATTGTAAATTATTTCAAGAACAATTTAGATATACCTTAATGACACTCCATTTTTTTTAAAATCATTTTCAATCATTCACGAATAAAACTTTTTCCTGCTATTGTTGCTTACGTAATTGGTTCATGCCATAAAGGGAATTTTATTAAGTTTTTTTACATACTTTGGCTTTATTGATATGCTGCCAACAAAATACTCTCGGGTTTTGATCCATACAATTTTTAATTTATAAACGAGTTTTTTACATCTATTGAATTAGTTTGAAAATAAAAAGTTTGCAGTCAT
>JAKWJA010002054.1:0-69265 GCA_027704765.1 Solanum habrochaites
ATAATTTGGCTGCTCAAACACTACACAGGTCGTTACAATGATACCAAGTTCCCATCGTTCGTCCTCGAACGATCACGAAAGAAAAAAAGAAACAGCGTGAACGAGTACCTGAATCCGTAACAAGGTTGTGGGTATTTCTTGCATATCACCTCCTCTCCCAATTGGATTCTTTCATTGGTACGATTCTTCATTGCTTCCTTAATGGATGCAATCCTCCCTTGACCTCAACTGCGGACTTCTCTATCTAAAATGGCAAC
The DNA here is from genome assembly GCA_027704765.1 of Solanum habrochaites. Lineage (NCBI taxonomy): Eukaryota > Viridiplantae > Streptophyta > Magnoliopsida > Solanales > Solanaceae > Solanum > Solanum habrochaites. Next base: position 258 of record JAKWJA010002054.1, read on the forward strand.
AGGCTCTCCTCATAAGACAAGTTCCTCATCCAATTTAACTGAATCCCAACGAGGATGTAGTTTCCATCCCCATGTACCTTTTCAACATAGACACATGAAATACTGGGTGCACTCCTGAAAGCCCCTGGAGGCAAGCTAATTCATAAAGCCCCTCCCCTACTTGCTTCGAACTTCACATGGACCTCAATAACCTCGGACTAAGCTTACCTCTTTTACAAATCGCATCACACCCTTCATGGGTGATACCTTCAGCAAGCTTGCCCCCCCCCCCCTTTTTTTTTTTTTTTTTTTTTTTTCCCCCTCCATGAACTCCAAATCCCTAACCTTTCGATCTGCATACTCCTTTTGCCTACTTTGAGCCGCTAAAAGCCTTTTCTTGAATTAGATTTCACCTGTTTTCTACGAATCCCTCAAAAGGTCAGTACCCCAAGGTCTAACCTCCGAATGCATCAAACAACCAATGGGAGACCGACAATCTCCCTCACCATACATGCTACGAAAGGAGACATATCATACTTGAGTGATAGCTAATATTGATGAAAACCCTCAAGGTAGAAGTTATGCCCAATGACCAACCGAATTCTATCACACAGGCTCGAGCATATCTTCCTACTTGAATGTTCGCTCAACTGTCCATCGGTCTGAGGGTAAATGCAGGTACACGTCCAACCAAGTACCTAATTCTGTGTGCAATGTTGCTCAAACTTAGAAGTACTGCGTACCTCTCACCTCGATATGATTGGTGAAACGAATGGAACTCCCTGCAACCGAACACTTGTCCATATGTCAGAGTCTGGCTCCACCGTTCTCTGCCCTTATACATTCACCCCTTACCCGGATGAAATGAGGCAACTTAGTTTTAATCTGGCCACCAAATTCACCAAATAGAATCAAACTTGCCCACTGGTCTTTGACTTTGACACCATCGAAACTTCTCCATTGCATTCTCTCCCCTTCCATCAGGAATAGGCAATATCTCTGAAGTGCTTCCTCCGGTCCCGTTGTGTTCATACTTTTACTTGTTTGACAATTGGACTTTTGGCAACAAACTCAACAATGTCGCGCTTCCATTACTACTCCACCAAAATGTTGCCTAGTTACGTCTACATCTTGGTTGCCCCAGGACATGTATAGACTCTCTAGAACTATGAGCCTCTGTACGAACTAGTGTGGATCAAATCATCACACGGGGCACCCCCATACCTTCCTTAATCTCAAACACCTTCTCATCCATCATTGTTATCTTTTTACGCCTCTCCTCTGCAACACCATATCCCCCGAAGTCGGCTAGTTTCTCACTCGCATCAAACTGTTTCCCTTGATCTGTCAAGAAAAGAATGCATCTCGCCTCACACTGGCCAACATCATCCTCCCTCTCTCATTTACTTTTTAACCCTCATAAACGCTCATTAGCCAGTCTGAACCTCTTCTATCCAAGGGGTGTCTAGAAACCTTGTAGTGGGCTAAAACTACCCATGCTCCCTGCCTTTTCTACTTAAGCATCTGCCACAACATTAGTCCTTTCCCGGGTGCTACAAGATGGTAACATCATATCTTCGTAGTTCACAAAACCGCCCCGCCTCTGTCTCAACTTCAAATCTCTCTGAGTAAGACTACTGTAGGCTACATGATCCGTAGAGACTTCACACTTAACCCCATATATAGTGTCTCCATTGCTTTTAATGCCAACACCACCGCAAGCCAACTCTAAATCGTGGGTCGGATAATTACGTGTCATTCGCCTTGTAATTGCCTCGAAGCATAAGCATCACTTCCTTCGCTTTGCATTAGCCTGCACCCAAACCAGAATCGGATGCATCACAATAAACTGAAGTTCTTACCCTCTACAGTACGGTGGATATGTGGCCTTCGTCCACAGGTCTTGAGGTTCTGGAACTTTCCTCACATTCTCAGACCTACAAGGACCTTCTGCTTAGTGAAGTTCGTCAATTGGGAAGCATAGACAGAGAATCCCTGACAAATCGACGGTAGTAACTGGCTAACAACCCAGCTTCTTATTTCCTGCACATTAGTAGGTCTTACCCAATTCTTCACTACTTTGCATCTTAGAAGGATTCCACCATCACTCATCTTAGAAACCACCGTCTGCCCCAAATGACACTGAATCTAGCCAAACTCACACTTGGAGACTTTGCATAAGCGTTTTCTCCTCCCCACATTTCCAACACAATTCGCAAATGCTCCTCATGTTCCTTCTTACTCTTGGAGTATAGCAGTATATCATACAATAAATACGCTCACAAAACAGAATCCAGTTATGGCTTCAAAAATCCTTGTTCACCTCAGCTCATGAAAGAAGACAGGGGTGCTTCGTTGTCAAAGGACATTAACCAGATTCATAATGCCCATACCTGGTTCGAAAGCAGCTTTGGCACATCTGGCTGCCCTATTTTCAATTGCATGATCACCAGACCCAAGTCGATCTTAGAGAAGACACAAGCCTACGTACCTGATCGAACAAATATCAATGCGAGAAGATGATTCCTGTTCCTTAACCGTTTCTTTATTAGTTGTCCCGATGTCTAATTCCATTCCCCGAAGACTCCCATCTTTCTCTCACAAACAAACAGGAGCATCCAAGGGGATGCTCCTTGTCTAATGAAGCCTTTGCTCAACACACTCTTTGAAGTTGATCCTTTAACTCCTTACTCAGCGGTAGCCCTCCTATAGCGGGGTATAGAATGGGGGCGATTAGCCCGTTCAAGATCGTTAGAAGTCAATATCCTCTATCCGGTTGGCCAACAAGCTTGAAGGTCCTGTAGGAAACACATCTAAAACTCACGCTATCGAAACCGACTAATTGAAGGTACTTGGTTATTATCATCCTGGAGGGTGTGCCAAGAAATCTAACAACCCTTACTAACCATTCTCTTAGCACGAAGAAAGGAGACGATACGAACCGTACTGGCAGTGTTAGTCACCCTCCCACACAACGGATCTGTCCTCAGGCTTGGCTAACGTCACAGTTTAAGCATTAAATCCCAGATTGCAAAATTTGAGAAAGCCATTTCATACCCAGAATACATCTGAAACATCACATTTCTAAATAACCAAGTCTACATAAGTATTGCTCCCCACAAAAAGTCACCAACCAGACTATATACCTTTTCAACTATCACAACTCACCACCGAGTATAACCACGAATAGGCATGTCATAGCATTCCCAATGTAAATTAAACCCGTAGCCCAAAGGGAAGATACATATAAAATGTTGAGCCAGGATCAAATAATATAGAAGCCCTGCATCACAAACCAAAGATTACCTGTGATAACAGCATCTGACGCCTCCGCTTCAAGACCGCCAGGGAAAGCGTAACATGGGCCCTATCAGCCTTTCTGCGTTGACCCTAACATGTTGTGTTGTAGTGACACCAGTTTGCCGTTACCTTCGGCCGTTTGGGTGACCGCCAATTACCTCGGCCACCGCGTTCTCCGAATAACGGCCTCTACCATGACCACCTCTCCTCTAGCTATTGGGGGTCCCTATACCTCTGTTTTGTAAATTCCCTCTAATATGTTCCCTAGTCTCCATACTTCCATAGCACTCCCCTTTGTAGTTACAGCGCATAGGTCTTCAGAGAAGTGTTTACGTTCTGAGGTGGACCCAACTACAGTCTGTAGTGAATACCTGAATTTGGTCGACAACTGAGTACCTCCTAACCTGTCCTCTAGAGTAGAACCATTAAACTCACCTCCTTTCGAGACCTTTTTGATGTCCGACCTTGCCCACTGCCGCTGTGGCTATACCAAGCTCTATCTGGCTTCTCCACTCCTATCCATCCACCTCTATCTAATAAGCTTCCTCTATACCCTTCTTGACACTCGACTTGTGGCCGTAGCCGCTTCCTCGACCTGTAGGCTGAAATCCGCAACTCTGACCGTCAAACCCCTTCACAAACGGTGAACCCACTCTTGTTGGACTGAAACATAGTTGGTTGGCATACCTGGAAAAAATGCGCGAAACTAAGCCCTCATATGCATTAACCGACATCCTACCATTGCTCTACGCTTAGAACTCTCTGGTTTCCTATCCCTCAAGAGTCCGGGGATATACTTCTCCATAAACAAGCTTAGAGAATGAGCCCAAGTCATAGGTGGGTGACTCTGTTTTGACACTCACAGTTGACCGCATCAGATTTTGGCGTTCATTGAACATGATACTCAAGCTCCCACACATAACTCAACACCCAACCGTTTCTACGCATAACCCATTTGTTTGTAGTAGCTCATGCCAGTCAACAGAAAATCATAGGCATCCTCAGATTCAGCACCCTTGAGACTGGAGGTTCAATTTCAAGAACTTACGAAAAGTTCTGCTGATCATTTGTCCATTTATAAGGCCTGTGGTTCACGACGAGTGAAATGTGCCTCTTTCAATGAGGCATCCATGCGGGGAGCCCATGGTGCTTGCGTGTTGTACCTCCGAACCGGAGGTGGTTGGTGCAGAAACACTGGGGTCTGGCCTGATCAGATACCCACTAAGATCAGCAAGAAAACTGATTGATCATCTTCGGTGGTATGTTGGGGTGGCAATTCCTCATTTCTGTACTTGTTAGTTTTCCCTTCTCACCCTCTCTCACTATTTCCTCATTTCTGGTGGAGGAGTCACCGCCCTACGTACGAAATGGGCTCGTTCTCGTCCTCTCCTCTAGAGGACTCCTCCCCCACGGCCTCTTGGTCACTACTCTTTCTTCTAGCTACAGCCCATGGCTGCTCAGCGCACCCGTTCTGCCGGTCTGTGTTGGCGGTAGTTTTTGCCTATTCCTAACCAGCTGCGAAATAGAGTAAGATTGGCAGATACCAATTCGATCACCTAGATACCATTGGGATCCAAGTAATAGCTACGAAGACAGAAAGAATGAAGTTTCCTAAGTCTTATGGCCTCTCAAAGAAAAGTAAAGGCGTCCCCTACCATTCCTAAGACTCTACTAACTCGTTCTTGTGTGATGAGACCAACGCACCTAATTCTCTGATACCAAGTTGCTCACACCAAAACGGCAGACTGGCAACCCCTCTTACCCTCCTATGTTGAAAAACGAACCAACCAATCTTAAACCCTGACATTTCATACATAGATCAACAAAAGTAATGCGGAAGACTTAAAACTCATTAATAAAAATCAATTCATAACTTCTAAAATTCACATCTATTCTTTCTCCAAAAATCGGAAGTCTCACCACAAGAACATCTATGATCAAATTACTAAACTAAGAGTTTCTCAAATCTAAAATAACCAATCTAGTCTATGCCGTAACTTCAAGGCATCAAGACATGATGAAAAGATCCAGTCCAAGCTAGACGTAGCTCACCAGAAATCCGTGTGTAATGAATACTGGCTAGAGTTGCGGGTTGAGTTGAAGACGACGGTATGTTGTTGCACTTCACATCTAACAAAGAAAGCAAACATAAAGTCGGGTCAGTACAAAAACCGAGTACTTGATAGGTATCACGGTCAACTCAAAATAGAAATAGTTATATCACATATACATAAATCAACTACAATTACTCACATGTAGCCAACATACAAGTTCTAACTCATTATAAGCACCGCAAGTTCACCCATTAGGACCAAGCTCATCCATACCCATTTTGAATTTAGGTTCATTAATTGGGTAATATTAACATCTTCAAATTCATTCACGTTTATTCCTCTTGTGCTATGTACGCTTGACACTCCGATCCCCCTAATTCTACGTGTCGGTTCATGACACCTGATCCCTAATTCTACTGTCGGTTCGTGACACCCGCTCCCCTAATTCTACGTTTGGTTCGTGACACCTGATCCCCTATTCTACTGCGTCGGTTTCGTGACACCGATCCCCAATTCTACGTGTCGATTCGTGACCCCCTATCCCTAATTCATCACTTAGTTCATCAGCCCCTTTTTATACAGTGCATCATCAATTCCTCATTAACAAGGTAGGTTAGGATTTCTTCAGATTAAGATTCCCAAGCTTCCATCATGCTTATTTATCACCATTGTATAATCACATTCATATCAGCATATAGAAGGGTTTACAATACTACCCAATACATATCATTCGCTATTAAAGTTACTACGCCTACAGCAAACATACCCTACCTCCACCGAAGATTAGTGATCAGCAAGCAAATTCCTAAAAGTGCTGCTTTCCCTTCTTTTCTTCTCTCTCTCGTCGTCTCGTATCTCCTTCTCTCTCTGTTCTTTCTGTGTTTCTTATTCAATCTCTTTCTTTTACCCTAGATTAGCATCATAATTAAGTATTAAATTGGCAAATAACCACTATTCTTAGGTTACTCTTTAACCCCAAGTAGTAGACCTATAACTTTAACCCCTACTTTAGAATTAAGCAGGAAAATAGTCCCAAACGCCACCTTAAATTACTTAATAGAATCTACCATCCTAGGATTACGCGCTGTGACGGCCCTCGCGCCTGTTACCGTTGTTGGGGGGTTCCCCCCCCGATCCCGTCTGCTCCTGTGACGCTCCGTCTCGCCTGCGACGTGTCCGTCCTGCTGCTCCGTCCACGAGTTCAGCGACTTGATTTTATAAAGTTTCGTAGACGGGCCGTCGTGCCTGCGACGGTCCGTTCCTGCCATTTCGTCGTGACGGCAGAGATCGCTCTCATACCCAATTTTCTAATTTCTAATGGTTTGTAACGAGACCCCACGACGGTTCGTCGTGCCATGACGGTTTCATCGTGGGGTCCGTCGACTCGGCACGTTTTTCCAGAAATAAAATCTGCTTGCTCAAATGACTAAACAGGTCGTTATGCAAGATGGGAAGTCTGACCAAGTGTGGGGTTACGGAAATCGTGACCAGACTATCTTTATCCATGACGGTCCGTCCTGCAGGTTCGTCATGAGTTCAGAAAAGTAGTCCTAGTACCTCATATTCAAGATTCAAGTGTTTTGGAACGGAGACCCCGGCGGACCATTGTGCCTTACTGATCCATCATACCTGCCGTCGAGGTAATGAAGGAGCAGCAGAATAAATTGCCATCAAGTATGGACGCGGAGCCATGACGGTCTTCGTGACCACGACGATCCATCGCGATGTCTGTCGATCCAGACGCGTTTTGATAGATTTCCAGCAAATAGAGTCCCTTATCTTATAGGTTTTTATTTTTTATAAATAGTTCGAAAACTCATTTTGAGGTTAGGACTCTGGATTTGGTTAGGCATTGATTTAATTTTTAGCTTTTGATTATTTTTTTTAGGGGGGAACCTTTTGTAAATTCTTGATTTCTTTTGCAGTTTCTTTAATTGTGATTGTTGGTGATTTTGATGTTGATTAATCAAGCAAACTTTTGGATTTTACTCGTTCTCATTGAAGTCAGTACTGAATTCATTTTTTAGGCAAATAAAAAGGGCACAAATTTTCTTTTTTTTGTTTTTCTTATACACATATATTGAAAATTGGTGATTCTGACCTATCGGTTAACTAAACTCCATAACAAGGAGTTGTGGGAACCCACACGGCAAATATTGAGTGTACACCTAACTACAATAACAATTCTAGAATATTGTCTTGCATGTATGGATATTTTATCGCTTAGAATCCTTTTACGGATGGCCAATGTTAGAACTCGCCTTAAGCTACTTCTGGACCAAGGAGTGATAATAAGGAAAAGAATTAACAACTAGATGTATGTATATATCATAATAGGCTATTATTGTTTGGTACGAGGGTACTAACTAGTCAAATATAATACGATGCTTAATATGAGGTAAGGAATAAGCGTTAGTACACAGCAACACGCGTAGTCGAGGACGCAAGGTTCAGAGTGAAATTTCTCAAGATGCGGTACCAAGGATTTTGAAATACATACTTATCACTTTACGTGCAAGATTCTAGGAAGGGAATTGTTATAGTTTAGAATTATCAAGTTATGAACCTTGGGGAAACATGTAAACCCTAGTTTAGTTTTGATTAATTTATTTAAACCTTCCAATCATTCAAATTGTTTAGTTGTCTCCTTTACTTTCGCTAGTTATTTCATTATTCGAATAAAAGAAACCCCTTTTATCAATTTTTGCTTTCCAAAGAGTCCTTGACTGAAATAGAATAATAGACTGAAATTAAGTCTAAACTTTTCGCAACTCGTGGGAACAATCTCACTTCATTAGTTGGGTTTATTTACTTTGCATGATGCTTTACCTTCTTATTTGAGAGGTAAGTTTTGAGCATATCAAAATTTTGGCGCCGCTGCGGGAAAAGTTCTTTATCTTAATTTGAACTTATTCCTATAGTTTGTTTATATTTTCTTGATTTTTTCTTTGTTTTTTTATTTTGATTCGTGCATAACATCTCCTGTGTATGCCAATATCGGAGATGAAGAGACCCCTGTTTCCCTATGATCACGATTATAGCGTACACCTAAGCAACATGAATAGAACCTTGGGAATCAATTATGATTATACAAAACATAACATCCCCGCTCCGTATGATGTTTCATGGTCAATTGTACCCAATGTTCCGGGTGAAAACCAACAAGGACAAATCTCTCTTCACTGCTGCCCAGAATACTACAGAGGCTATGAAATATATTCAACTCCCATGGGCCACTTTGTCCTGGCCCCCCTCTACCACGCAGACACATCCTTGTGGTAACTATAACCTGATCCAATCTCACTGCCAGAGGTTGTTTTCAGGAATACCTCTGAGGATCCACATGACCATATCTAAGGTTTAGGGCAGTGTGTAAAAGTTGTGTAGGGGAGGCATGACTTGGACTTGGATGTATAGTTCTCAGAGTGTTTCCTCTTTCCTGACGGAATGAGGCTGCTCTATGGTTCCTGAGCTACCGTACAACTCATTTTCCTGGAACCACTAGGGATGTTTTCTTAGCACGCTACTATCCGGTCTCCAACAACTAACCACAAATACAGAGTGCACAACTTTGTGGCACTACCAGGAGAGTCCAATTATGTTCTTGGGAAGTTCACCTCGTTCTTGAGAAGTGTCCAAATCCCGTATAGTATTGAGTAACTGAATGAATACTTCTATCGGGGAAATGATAATAATAAAGTGGTGTTGGACACTATGCAGTTGGATCTATGGGGATGTCCTTATGCTGAAATTGCTGAAAAATAGAAAAATCTCTCGGATAATAGCTTTGGAGTAAACTAGTGAAGTGAGATACCGAAAGAAATACCTTCGCAGTGCAGTCACTCACACCCGCCACAGTATGAGATTCATGAAGAATAGCTCGATGAAACTGAGCTTGGTTGGTCTAAATAGTCACTGGGGTGAAGAATTATCAATGCAGTCAACTACTGTCGAAACCCCACCACAAATGATGAGTGCTATTTATGAGGAGGATTCCTATGCAGTAAATGAGAGACGGGGGTTTCCAACCAAGTGCCCAAGCTCCTAATCAGAGAATGGCGCCAGGTCAAGGGAACAAGGTCGGAACTATGGTAACTACCACCGTGAGGGTAATTATGTCCCGAGAGGGAACTACAACCGCGACAAACACCTTCACACAGGTAACTATGATCATAGAATTACAGGAATGGCCCTATGTCCTCTCAAAATCGTGAAGTTACCTCAGGGATATGGAGGTAACGTATAATAGTATGCGTGATTTGAGTATATGTTTCATAATGATGAGGAGGTTTGATGCTTAGTGATGAGCACAATAAGAGTTGAGAATGATTTAGCGGGTATTGGGAAAGAAAGTCGATACACATACATATCAATTAGCACTTGAGTTACAATTGCCCAATTTTTTTTTTTTTATCTTTGGGGCGATTATGAACACACAGGCCAACCGGGCACGCTTCCTAGAACATTGTCCAAATCCCAAAATATGATGGACATTGTATTGCCAATTACTACTTCGTAGTGGAACCAAACCATGACCCACCTATGCCGACTAATTGGAAAAAGGTGACAACAGATGCTGATAATGTGGTAGATATTAATGGTGAAGGAGAGTATAACACTGTCAAGATGGAAGTGCCTAAAAAGGAAACTCCCATGCCTCGGCCACCACCCCCATTTCCTCAAGATTATTGGAAAGCCGAGATGGTTATACCGCTGTTTTATAACAATGTTTGAAGCACTTTCTATCACTGTCCCTTTGGAGAAGCTTAAATCAAATGCCTGGTTAACGCAGTTTTACTTAAGATAATATTTTACAAAAAAAAGATCGGTCACTTTTGAGGATTATGATAGAAGCAGCTTGTAGTTCTAGTTGCTACAAGATCTCTGGTACAAAAGAAGAAGATCCTGGTGCGTTCACTAATTCCTTGTACATCGGGCTATTACATTTTTGCAAAGCATTATGTGATCTGGGGGCAAGCATATAATCTCAAATGTGCCCTCTTGATTTACAAGATAGTTGCGGTTTTGGCTGATCCAACAGCTCTACGCGATGCTCGGCTGAATGGCTATTGAACAGTGAAAAAGGACCTAAACGAATATTCCACGAATGTGCTAGTAAAATGGAGTCGTTCATAAAACGGGCGATTTTGTTCTTCTTGATTGTGAAGTCATTTTTGAATTACCCATATTCTTGGAGTCCTTCTTTTCTACGGGAAGAGCCTTAGTAGATATGGAAAGGGGCAGATGAATTATGTTAACAACGAGGAAGTGACCTTTACACTATTTGTAGGTGGCCATTAGGGCATAAAGAGAAGGAAAGGGTGGGTGATCTTCACCACTCGGTTCTACTATATCATACAACATGGGTATAGACATCTGAGACACAAATAAAGAACGTCAGGGTGTAGAGCATTAGCCGGCAATGATAATGAATTTATCATAGCAATTTCAATTGAAGAGTATGAGTCATAGCCGCGTCTCTTGATCGTCTGTGATGTTCGGGTTTTCAACCGAAGGAATATGATTGATATAAGAATCGCGAGTTCCCCACCCGCGAAACCATCTTTATAGGAGGCTACAAAGCTAGAACTAAAAGCCCTCCCCCTCATCTCAGGTTCTGAGTTCTTAGGAAATGGTGACACTTTGCCGTAATCATTTCATCAGACCTGAAATAACACAAGTTGAGAGTTTGGTGAAAGTACTAAAACGGTTAAAAAGAGCTCTTGGGTGGCTATGCGGACCATTTTGGATCCCTCCTGGTATTTCTCTCATAAAATCCAACTCATGCCTGATCATAGCCAAGTGTTTTAGCATCAGAGACGCTTAAATCTCTTATGCAAGAGGTCCGTTAATGAGAAATCATTAAGTGGTTGGATGGGAGTATCTATCTATCGCTGATAGTAGTGGGGTATTCCTGTTCAGTGGGGACCTAAGAAAGGTGGAATGATTGTGGTCCCCAAGAAAAAAATGAACTTGTTCCATGAGACCGGTTACTGGATGAGGGTGTGTATGATACCGCAATTAAATGCTGGACTGAAAAAGACCACTTTCCTGATGCCCTTCATGGAATCATAGTTGGATAGACTTGCCGGAAAGGGTGGTTACTGTTTTTCCTTGATAGCTATTCGGGGTATGTCAGATTTCATTGTTTTTTTTTTTCACTAGAGATCACGAGAAAACCACTTTTACCTTGTCCAATGGGACCTTTGTGTTCAAAAGATGCGTTTGGGTTTCAATGCACCCGCCACATTTCAGAAGTGTATGACGTCGATATTTTTCTACTTGTTGGAAAGAATACTATAGAGGTTTTCATGGATATTTTTCTGTGGTTGGTGATTCATTCGAGCGGTGTTTGAACAATTTTCTGAAGTCATGAATGATGTGACGACTGCAATTTAGTACTAAATTGGAAACATGTCTTTCATGGTGAAAGAGGTATTGTTTTGGGTCTCGGCCATTCAAAAGGGCATTAGCGGTTGATCGATGCTAAGTGTGAGAAGCTATCTTGGGCCATGCAGGTTTTACCCGAAGAGTCATCACATACTTTTCATAATCAGATTGCTACAGCCTTGTGCAAACTTGCTGGAGAAAGATTGTAAATTTTTGTTTGAATGACTCCTTAATCTTAAAGCATTCGGCGACTAAAAGAAAATTGGTTCTGCGCCTATCATGATTTCTCCGGATTGGAACTCCATTTGAGGTGATGTATGATGCTATTGGGGTGCTCTGGTGTATATCGGGACAAAGAAAGAACAAAATCCTTCATCCCATTTTACTATGTCAAGTAAGCCCTAAATTAAGCTAAGAAAACTACACCGTGACTGAGCAAGAATCTCCTTGTAGTAGTCTTTGCTTTTGAAAAATTTCTCTCCTATTTTCTGGTACTCAGAGTTTATAGTGCATAACTGACCCTCAGCCTTGAGAGATTTGGATGGCAAGAATGATGCAACTAGGTTGATTCGTTGGGCTATACTGTACAAAAATTTGACGTTGAAGTGATTGTAGAAAAAGGACGAAATCAAGTTGCTGATCATTTTCCCGTCTAGAAAGGATGATCTATGAGAGAGTTTAGGGGAATAAGACGACATTGATGTATTTTCCCCGATGAGCATTTTGGCTCTTTCACAAGACTTGTTACATGGTTCCGCAGATTTTTGGCGCAACTATCTGGCTAATTTGCGGATATTGTCCCATCGGTACTTGTCCTTTCATCAAAGAAAAAAAGTTCATGTACGATGTGAAGAAGTTCTTTTGGGAATGAAACCCGTCTATATAGGAGTTTTGCCGATGGGCTTATTCGGCGTGTGTGCCAGAATGTGAGATGTTGAGTGGTTGGCAAGTATGCCATTCCTCACCCGTTGGTGGACATCACCGTGGGTCTCCGAACCGCTCATAAATATTACTTTGGTTACTTTGGCAACTCTTCTCAAGAGCCATCATGAGTTGCTAAAGCATCTGACCGATGCCACCTAGATGGCGGCATTCAAGAACGCAAGAGCTTCTCTAACCCCAGTCTTGTGATTGAGTTTTTTGATGTTTGGGGTATTGCTTAATGGGCCCTTTGTGAGTTCTCATGGAATAAAGTACATTCTATTATCGGTTGATATGTATATAAAGGGATCAAAGCCATCACCCTCCGGCACCCCTCCCCCCCTCAAACAATCCAAGGGGAAACATTGTCACTGCTTCTTAAAAAAGAATATGTTCTCTCGTTTTGGCACCCAAGGGCAAGTTATTGTGAATGGGGGCTCGCACTTCTGCAACCTGTGCTGCCCACTATCTCCCATGGTCAACAGATTGTTCAACGGGGTTACTTGGAGAAATATGGGGTTCTCCATACTGTGGCCACTCCTTAACCACCCTCAAACAATGAGGCACTGCTATGAAGTGTCGAATCTGGAAGAATCAACAAATATTGTTCAAAAACAGTGAACGCAGTAGAACGCGATTGGTCCAGGAGCGTTGTGATCCTTTGGGCCTCCGCCAGCGTATAAGCTCCCATCAGGTCTGTCCTCCATACAACTTGTAACTTATGGGAAATCTTTCATCTTCCGGTTGCGTTAGAGCATGTAAGCCTGTGGGCTATGAATGAAGTTGTAAAATGTGGGATTAGACTCGCAGCTGGCAGAACAACGGTTAACGAGGTTGAATGACCATGAATTCCTCCTGAAGCTATGAAAGCCTCATCCCTATCAAGGAAACGGATTGAATAAGTACCAGACCAAAATTGTGCAAAACGGAATTTATGGTCGGGGATTGGTGCTTTATTCAATTCTAGGTTTCGCGCTTTGTTTTTCCGGGCCAAAGCCTCAAGTCCAATTGACTGGTCCTTACTTTGGTTACCCAACTATTCCCGTCATGGAGCAGTTTGGTTTGGGAAACTAAGGATGGTGTGTGGTTCAATTATTAATGGACAACCGCATAAAAATCTATTTCGGGCATGCTAATCGTTGAATGAAGTGATCGAGCACACCATCTTGCTGAAGTCCTGAGTAATCCAGTGGTCCGAGTCGTGCCGGACATAAATCATACGCTTGTTGGGAGGCGCACCAGACTTATAGTTTTTCTTTCTTTAATGGTAGCTTTTCTACTATGGTTTTAAATTTGTAGGCCAATCACCAGGAAATTCACAGAAAATTTAACTCTGGGGGCAACAGTCCTTGACGATACAGCGACAGATCGTTGCTCCTCGATGACCTCGTCATGAATCCTCGTGCCGTACGTCTTTTTTATCGTCTTTCTCCAAATACGGGCACACGCGACGGACCAATGACGTACCATCACAACTGACGACGGAACCGTCGTCGGGGAAACGTCGCATCTTTATGAATCGTACCCGAAACCCGACTCCGGCTGGGGGTTTAAAAAAATTCAACAATTAAAACCCACTCCTCATTTCCACCCCATTCCTTTAACTTTTTCTCCCTTTCCCTCTTTCATTACTTTCAACGGCCATACCCCTCTCTCTTAACACCGATTCGTTTCCCCCAATTCCCAACTTCCTAAAATCCAATCATCTACTAGTCAAAGCTGCTGTGCTGTTGGGGTGTCTTCTGATCACCAAGTCTACCTTTCCCTCTTGTTTTTCTCCAAATTCTCATGTATGTGTTTCTATTTCCTACTGATGATAATGCATTTTTTGTTTCAATTAGTATTAGCGCGTAGTTATTCTTGTATGTTTATTTTTAATAAAATTGTCAGACCTAGGTTAAAATTCCCCCGCGAATTTGCCTGTGTTAAAACCTAGAATAGGTGCGTTGCATTACTAGTTTACTAGGTTCATTTGGTTAGGACACATGTAGGTTAAAACCTACCAAATTCGATTTGTTCTAGGGGATAAATTGGGAACCCTATTTTTGTCACTGATTACAGAAAGACAGACTCCGATGACAGACCTGTCGTACCCACGACCTGACCGTCGTGGTCTTTGTCAAACAGCCCTAACAACCCCACTATCCAATTTTCTCCAGTGTCCACCAACGGCCACATGCGACGAATCGTCGTTCCCCGACGTCCCGTCTCCACCCGTTCTGGTTGTCCGACCCCTATTTTCTAATGGGTCTCTCACTTTTTTTCTAAGTGGTCCCTCCACCGCCCATCGACCAGACCGTCATCCCCATAACTCGTCCTGCCAACCGTTTCTGGTTGTCATAGACCCTATCCTCAGGTTCTCACCCCCCCCAAAACCCCGCCCCCCTTTTTTTTAAGAGGTCCTCCAACGGACCACATGCGACGGACCATCTATCCTACGACGGTTCGTCCGGCACAACCGTTCTGGTTGTCACAGACCCTATTCCTAATGGTCTCCTCACTTTTCCTAAGTTCCTCCAACTGACCATGCGCGGACGTCTCCCTGCGCCGGTTCATCCTGCAAACTTTTTTGGTTGTCATAGACCTATTCCTAGGGTCTCTCACTTTTCTAATAAGTGTCCCTCAACGGACACATGCGCGGACGCATCCCTACGATATTGTCCCTTCACATCGTTTTGGTTGTTATAACCCTTTCCCTAGGTCTCTCTCTATTTTTTTTCTCAAGTGTCCTCAACGGACAACTACGACCTACTGTCATACCCACGACGATCCGTCCTTCATGACCGTTATATGGTCATAGACCCCTCTCCTCAAGGTCTCCATTTTTTTCAAGTGGTCCTCTTACGGACACCTACGATGGACCATCGTACCTGTGACGGTCCGTCCTGTCACATACTTCCTACTTGTCAAAGACTCTCCCTTCAGAATTTTCCATATAAACAAAGTCCTAGTAAGACACGGCGGACACATTGACAGTCCCACATACTTACGACTAGTCGTCACCTGGCCTGTCGTGTTTTCACTATAGGATAGAAGTGTCATTACATTTAACTCTTTTATTATTTTTGTGGTTTTTGCTTGTCGTGTTTTCTCCTTCCTGTACTAATATTGATTCTTACGGTACTATCTATTATGGCACCAAAACAGATCGAGATCGCACACGAGCGATCGAAGTCTATCGCTCCGTCGCCCGCATGGTCTTGGCTTGATGATGAGTGTGACCTGAGTACGTGCCCTAGGCACTTCAACACCATCCCGGCTCACGTGCTGTCCCAGCCACACCTTAAATGGTGGGTTCCGGGCGTAGTCCACTGCCGACCATGTGATAGGAGCGCACCACGTACCGTTACCCTTCTGGGTCAGCTACAATGAAGAAAGGGCGTCTGGATCCTTAGTAGTTTCATGATCGAGAAGCCTCCGGATCTGCTAAGTTCCCGCCCCGCCCCTGCTTTAGGTCTGCCTCGACTGATGATGCTGACAGTTCGGAATCCACACGTCACCAGCTCGTGTTCACTCTTTTTTTGTTACGACCAGCCCAATCGGTGGTGTGTCGACACGCAGTGTTCCAAGTCTAGTCTGATGCAAAGTACCTGAATACAAGGAGTTTGACTCATGACACTTACATTGGGGAAAGGGGCCGGGTGGGTCTTACGTTAGTCTCCTGACATGCTGAGATCCACAATCTCTTCACCAGAACTCGACTAGAGTGGACAGCTCGTCCGTTGGGATGTTATAGTGAAGATCTGGCCGAGAGTCTCTACCATCCTACGTTAGAAACTCTCCGATAACAGATAGGCGGGCTTGCCCCCTCCAAACAAGCCCTTACTGGATCACGTCCGAGTACGCGGCGTTCAGGTTGATATCTCCCTGCCTGCCATCCGTCGGTTTCTATAAACGATGAGATGTTTATGGTACTCGGACCCCTCTACACTTCCGGTTTTGACTACCGATGGCAATTGTTAAAGATGCCCTTTCCTGCTTGAGACATTGCTAAGAGAGCCACAAGAGGTGGATGGGCCCTGCACTTTCCGTTGATTGGAGAGGGTGCCGACTGTGTGACCAAGCCGCAGGGGACTCAAGAAGCCAACCTACTTTCACGTGCATTTTTGTGGTTGATTGTCCGCCACTGCCTTTCCCCCACAGTCGTTGAAAATATCGTCACATGGGACCGATCCATACTGATGGCGGCGATGATAGCCGTGTTAGAGTTGGATTTTTGCTGGCTTCTCACAGGCGATCATACTCTAGAGGGCTTTTAGGTCACAATACTTACCCTTTCCCGTGCATGATATTTTCTCTATGCAGGCCGTTAGGTGTGGCCTATATGCACGTTGATCCAGCTCAAGACCCTCTGTGCCTTGTTGATATCGGCCTTATCAGGTATGAGGCTCAATGAGTTGGCTCCACGCAGAGGGCCCATCAAGAGTTTCCTCCACTTGGTGACAATCGGCTGATACGGTAGCACAGGCCCCGGCTACGCAGCGGGCTTCCCACTGGACACTAACCGGGTCGAGCTATACCCGGTAGTCACTAGCCTCGAGCTCCTCTCTCTCAGCCCTTTACCCTACTCTGGTCTGCTTGCTCAAGGGTCTAGAAATTAGAGCGTCAAATGTCCTAAACTTCTGCTCATATCAGCCTTGGATGCAGAGGTCTATTGTCCGAGGTAGAAGAGTGCTTGGTGCAAGATGAATGTTCCAGCACACAGAGCGGAGATCGCTGAGGTCATCAGACGCGTGGACCTTTTGAGTTTTGCGGTGCTAGCCCGTCCATCCCCTCCGGTGATGTGTCGACCCTTCAGGCTGCGATCGACAGTCTTCCCAGATATTGATATGAGCTGAGAGGCTAGGGTGCCTGAGTCCGAGCCCCTTCTGCAGAGCCTGCTGAGACACAATGAATGGCGGCCCCATTTGCCACTTTAAGAAGATTCACACCTCCCCCTCTAGAGCTGCCCAATATGCGTCGGGGTCGAAGGAGGATGAAGCTCGAGCACGGAGAGAAGGAGCGCCGTTAGAAGATGATGCGACGATAGCCTCGTTTGCTGATAAACTGGAAATGATTGCTGACTAGGCATATTAATTGAATAAATGTGTGGCTCTAACATGACATAAGAGGTATCACGAAAAAAAAAAACCACTTACTGACCCTAATCTAAAATTCCGACCGATGTGTCTGATAAGCGGTAGAGTGATGAGATTGTCAAGTGAGTATGAGGAAGATTTGAATAGTCCACTATTTGTACTGAGCTATAACTTGCCTTGCTTATCCTGCTAAATGAAGTTGGATAGACTTAGAGAGGATCATAGGCCCTTATTCGAATATAGCCCATTTTTAGGCCGAAATAAAACAGACAACCGGAATGAAATTTATCCTTGTTTGATCCAAATGATTTGAGCTTAAATTAGACCTTTATTTTTCACCCCAACTGATCTTTTCTGGGACTAATGTGTTGGACATGGTCCCTCCTTGTACATGTGCACCTCAGCTTATGCCAAAAGCATAAGTTGAGGGTGGCTAATGTAGTAAACAACATTTTTATGGCCCAGACCCAACTTTGGGTATTCTGTACTTTGACTCATGGTAATGCCATGAGTTGATGGTGGCTATTATGAGGAATGCTCTGAAAAGTGGGGTTGAAAGAACAAAGAGAGAGAAAGAACAAAAGTAAAGTGACTCAAGAATTTGTTGAAAGGAAAGTAAAAATAAATTACAAGAAACTCAAGCAAGAAAAGAAGAGAGTCACTTACAAAAATGAAGAAAAAATTGGTCTATATTGCTAAATATGATGATGACTACTATTGATGTTATGTTATGTAGAGTAAGACATTGCTTGTGATCCTTTGTTTGTTTTACTTTATTAAGTAAGATTATGGGGCTTTGCTTGTTCATTGATGATGAAGTTATGAACTCTATACATGTTAACTTGACTATTACTTGTTGAGGTTGGTCATGTGTTGTACATGGGTTTGAATTATGTATTATGTAATTGTTGGTCTATATGGGTTCATGATTGTGTATAAGGCTTTTCAAATTACTTTGGCATAATTTTGAACAAATGTCCTCTTTAGCATGATTTCAATTCTTTTATGTGCATATACTCATACTTAGTACAAGTGTGTATTAACCCATCTTTTATGTTTACTACAAAATGTATGTTACATCCATTGAGCTTATAGAAGACCTTTGAAGACTACTTGGATATTTCCCAAGTGTTCGATAGATCCTCACCCGAGGACGATTCCATTATCAAGCTAATGATGTTGTTCTAGTTATAAGACTTCTAGTTTCTTTTCTTTTCATTTGAAGACGTTTATTATATAGCCTATATGAGGCTCTTTGTTGTAATGACATATGGGCTACGCCCAATGTTGTACTTGTTTTATATGGTTTAACATGAGATTCATCTTAGACATTCTTATGAATCTATATTTCTATATTATGTGTGTGAAATGTAGAAGTCTATGTAGTGCTTCCCATTGCGAGAAGTCTATGTAAACTCCCTAAACATATATTATGTGTAAGCGATATATCTAAGTAAACCTCAATGTAGAAGTAGTTAAAAAGTAACCTATGAAATGCAATGATGTATGCTAAGAGATTAGTCGTAGTCCTCTTCGAGGAAGACGACACTGCTTACTCATAGGGGGTACTCCCCGGATGTGACACCTACAACAATAGTTACCATTCGACTATGTACATAGCTCCTTTTGAGGCATTGTATGGTAGGATTTGTAGATCTCCGATTGGTTGGTGATTATTTACTTTATGGTCCCGAAATAATTTATAAAATTTGGAGAAAGTTCATATATAAGGAACCGGTTGAAAACTGCCTATATCCGGCAAAAGTCTTATGTCAACAATAGGAGAAGAGAATTAGAGACTGAAGAAGGTTATATGGTGTACTTAAAAATTTCACCCATGAAATGGGTGATGAGGTTCGAAAGTAAAGGGAAGTTGATTCCTCGTTATATGGGTCCCTACAAAATTTTGCATAGGGTTGGTAAGGTTGCATATGAGTTGAGATTACCTAGTGAGCTAGCTTCGGTTCATCAAGTATTCCATGTGCCCATGCTTAAGAAGTGCATCGCTGACCCCGAATCCATTATTCCTATTGAAGATCTAAATGTGTATGAGAATCTCTCCTATGAAGAGGTTCCGATTGAAATCCTTGATAGACAAGTGAAGAGTTTGAGGAACAAGGAGGTGGCTTTCGTAAAGTTTTATGGAAGAATCACCTAGTTGAGGGAGAAACATGGAAGGTTGAGGCCGACAAGAAGTCCCTTTATCCTCATCTCTTTTCTAATTAAGGTTAGTTGTTCCTATGAATAATGAAAATAATGAGTTAATTAGTATTTGACTTGTTTTTGTAAACGTATGCATGTTTATGGTACAAAGGTTTTGCTAAGATGAGTCATCATGAAAAATTATCTATTGCTTGATTGGACTTATATTGTGTAGTTGGTATATTGTTGCCTTCATGAAGTGATATTGAGCATGTTGATGTGTTTTGAAAGGAATCATGTCTTAAGTGACTCTTTGATGTTATGTGAGCTCTTGTTGATGTTGAGAAGGAAAATTCCTCATGATGTGATGTTGAGCTCTTAGATGAAGTAAATAATGTTTAGAGTTTCCATGTGTAAATGCATTGCTTTTATGTTGTTTATTTGTAACTCATGTTGATTATGTGTGTTGTTGGTAGGGCTGCTAGTATCGAGTCTATCTTTTCCCTTCAAAAGACTTTTAATGCCATTCAGGGATGAATGTTCCTAAGGGGAGGATAATATAATACTCTGAAAGTACAAGACCTAATCTAGATCCTCACATGTTGAACTAAGGTTTGGGTTTGTTTCACTGTTTCTAAGACTAAAATAATGTTTATAAACCATTTAGGAAGTTTTAGAGTCAAGACGTCAATGAAACGTCCAAGACGTCCAGAAGCTAGTCTAATTGCACTTGTAAAACCTGCTTAGGTTTGTGAAGGTTTGGGGGTGTTGTATGAGGTCTAAAACTTGTAGAGTGACTTTATATGGGTAAAAATATGTATATAGAGTTGAAACGTCCAGGTTCGACCCCCCAAGGGTCGCCCTATGGGTCCACGAGAGGACCCCAAACATGTCTTGGCAAACTGCAAAAACAGCAGCCAAAATACACATGGAAGAGGCCTTTGGTAAAAAATCAAGTCTGAGTCGCGGGTAGTTCACGGACTCTACTATCTAAAAAAATAATTTAGAAAAATTTGGGGAGCAGTCCGCGTCATGGACTGATTCTCCGACGCAAATCTGAAATTTAAATGAAGTTGGACTTACTTAAAGGGTCAACTTAAGGAGGGTAATTTGTGGATTCATGGGGGGTCTATAATGATTTAAATCAGTTTACCTCACATTCATTATCACATTCAAAATTACACATTCAAAATCAAAAAGTTTCTCACCTCTTCTACGTTTTATTCATAGTCAACCAATTCTTGAAGAAGAAGTTAAGCTGGAAGAAAGAAGGACAATTCATAGAATTTCCTGATTTCGTGGATAATATTCATTAAGATAGGAGTTCTTCATCTTGGGGTTCATTTCACCAAGAGGCCCTTTCAAAGTTGAATTCTAAATAACTCAATTCCAAGGGTTTTCCTCTTTTAATGGGTTTTCTTATAATATTTAAATTGATGGTTGATTATGATTAATTGTGATTATCCATGGCTAATTGAATATAGATTGTTGAGTAATTGATGTTAATTAGGGGAATTTCGTATGGATCATGTCCCTTTCCCTAATTTTCCCACATCCTTGATCTTGGTTATGAATTGATGAGAATTGAAGGATGTATTAATTGTTAGACTTGTTCTATCTATTATAATTCATTTATGTACTGCCTAGGGTAATGTATTGTTGGGATTGGATCTAAATCTTGATGAATTCATGTTGAACCTTAAATCCCCCTAACCGTATGTTATGAATTGAAGTTATTTGGGATAGTGATGATACGATTGACTTAGTGCTTGTGTCAAGTACTATTGTCTGATGTTGTTACACCTATTGATGGATGAAAGTGGATTGGTGTAAGTTAAGACAAATGATAAAGGATTATGAAGATGAATTGGTAAGACTTTGTGATATTGAACCTTTACATCAATTGTGATGGCTTTTACTTGGTGTTGAAGTTCAATTAAAGCATGCCTTGTGATTGAATTAGGTAGGTGTTGGTATGACGATAAAGGTAATGCCTAATTCATTTGATTGTGCGCTTATGTTACTTTGAAATGACATCATATTGGTTAGGAATTGCCCTGTGCCTTATTGACCTGAGATGCTTTGTTTGATCTCACAAAAAAAAAAAAAAAATATAAACATGAGGTTTATGAAAGGACATTTCGCGTGCAATTCCTACTTAGCGTAATGATAGGATATACAAGGGGTTAGTCTCCTATGGAACCTTACATCTAATCTATGAGAATTAAATACCTGAAAAGACATTTCAAAAAGGGTCTTTATAGCTTAACCTGAGTGAACTTGAAAATGAGCGGTTGTGTCTTCCCATATAGGCTGATTCACCCTATAGTTCCATATGAGGTGTTGACTCCCTTGAAGAGATACTCACCCTAATGGTTTATCATGCGATGAGGGTCCAATGCTAATGAGCATGTAGATGGTTCAAGCACATATCTCCGAGTTTTTCCTTAACTATTTTTTCTCCCATAGATAGACCTAGCAGTGGATCCACCTAGAAAGCTATGTTAATTTTTAGTTCTATCTTGGCAATTAGAGAACCTGTCTTTCTGTTAGGGTTCATCACACAACCGGATTTCATGTTTATCTCACATGCTATATGCGGTTAGCAATTTTACTAAAAGTAGAATGAATAAAAAGTGAACACTATCTAGGTAACCAAAGAGGTTGAGTTAGTCTAGGTAGGGGTATGGAACTCTACCTATACATTGCACAGTTGGCCTTGAAAATTCTTAGAAGTTTGTTTCGTTTTGTTATATAAAATAATGATTATGTATATATTTACTTACTGTTGAGGGATTTTGATATGATGTTAGTTTCATTATGAATATGCTATTTGGTCTATATTTTAATGTGATGATCACTACTGTTGAATAATCTATGTTATGTGAAGATAGACATTACTTGTGATCCTTTTTTGGTTTACTGTGGTATAGTAAGGTTATGGGGCCTTTACTTGGGTCATATGCACTTGTGACTTGATAGTGGGGTTATGTGTAAAGTGGGCTCTTGTATATGTTGGTAATGTTACGAATTCTTATATATGCTAGTTGTTATAAATGATGTTGGAGTTGTAGTGTTATTTACGCACTATTGTTATGATTGACTTATTATACTTGATTAATGTTGGTCTTGTGTTTAAATGAATCTTATCTTAAGGAATTGTGATTATGGCTTATATGGTTCTTTGTTGTGCATAAGGCTTTTCAAATAAATTAGCATGGTATTGAACAAATCTTCCCTTTAGCATGATTTCAAGTCTTTTGTGAATTTCCCCATACTTTTAGTACAGGTGAGGTAATACCCATTTTTTCAGTTTACTAAAAAAATGTAGGTTTCCGGTCGTGAGTTTCTAGAAGACGCATTGAAGAAGACTTACATTCTCATTCTCCAGTTTTGGTAGGTCCTCACTTTTCGAGGACGATGTCACTATCTTGCGTATTGAATATTGTTTTAGTCTTAAAGAGACGTTTGGTTCATCTCGTTCATTTGAAGACTAATGTTTGTATTGTCTATATGTTGCGTTTAATTGTCCTGAGTAATGGACCTATGTCCAATGTTTGTACTCATTTTAGATTTTCTAATATGAGATGTATTTTAGTCTTCTTATGAATCTAATATTGTTATCTTATGTATGTAAAATAAAATTGAATCCTATGCAGTGAATTCCATATGCGAGGGGTCTATGTAAACCCCTATTATATATATTTTTATGCGAGAGTTCTAATGTACACCTCAAATGTATAAGTACTTAAAAAGTTTTAAATTTCTTCCTTTCCGCATTTAAAATTAAACCTATAAATGTAGTGACGAAGTGGCTAAAAGGTATCTAGTCCTCTTTAGGAACGGGCGACGCTAGTTACTTTACTTTCTGGGGAGTGCTCCCGATGTGACATTCTTATGTACCACACCTTATCATTCTGACATAGTTGAATTTTTATTCACGTTGCTATATCACACGCAAACTTTTTTCACATCTGGTGTGCCATCCCTGAGTGGTTGATCACTTGAATTGTCCTTTGATTGTCCTATAAGTTTGAGTATCCTTTGGCACACAGGTCATTTAATTATGACAGATTTAGTATATTTTTTGGAATCGTTGGTATAATTTGGTGATACAAACACACAACTTGCTTATAAGAACAACTTATGAAGACTACCTAATATTACACTTGTACGATAGTCTTGAATATTCAGGTGGGGACATTGGATTTTATTTCTAAAACCATTCCAAAGGAACGTGTACCATCACAACTATTTCTAAGCGCTCTGACTAATGTTTTTAGAGCATCTCTATGCTTGGGCTTAGGGGTTGCAGCTAGTTGGATTGGATTCGGTTTTGCCTGGGTTGAATATGGTTTGGAGAAAATGGTTTGGATTACACATCCATCCACATATAATATGGGAAATATATGATTGGGTCAAAAATGGTTTAGGCACAATGGTTTTCTAACCTATTTAAATAAATTTATTTTTCCAAAACATAAATGTACGATACAACCCCCACCCCCCCCCCCCACACACCGCACACACAAACCTACCCCTAAAATTGTTTTGTTTTCAAAAAAAACAAAAAAAAACTATTTTTTTAAAAAACAAAATTACCCCACCCTCCCCCCGGCACCAAACCACACACACACACCTTCCACCAACCTTACTCCCCTAATTGTTTCTATTTTTCACAAACAAAAAAATATGTTTTAGGAAAAAAAAAATTACCCCTTCCACACCGGGCACATCCCCCACCCCCAGCCTTCCACCAACTTACTCCTATATTTTTTTATTTTCCCACAAAAGAAACAATTTGATGAAGTTTTACAATTAATGGAATTTCTCAAAACTTAATATTAATTTTTTTTATTTTTTAAGGACAATTTAAGAAATTTTGATGAAAGTGAAAATAGTGTCTGAAGATTCATCATCAAATTGATTACCCATTTTTAACTCCATTTTGACATATTTGTGATACACTTAAAATAGTTTGAAGTTCAATTTAAACCAATTAAAAAATGTGAGTGATCTAAGCCAGTAATAAGGACAAATGGACCCATTTTAATATGGGTTGAAATTGTCACCCCTACTTAGGTTTATCGCTCAGCTAGGTGGTGGATTGATCATTGTTTGTAAGTTATGTGAATTTGATTCCCTTTTGATTATATTACCCCACCTTACCCCGATGTCTAAAGATGAGATTTTTATAACTTAAGCTCGTGGAATGATTATAACGTAAGGGTGAAATCTGGTATAAGCTCTAATTGTGGGTTTAGGATAATGTGTGTTGTGGTTGTTTTACAGTCCACGTTTGTTGTTGTCAGTATTGATTTCAAATTTTATATACAATTTGCTGCTCTGTGGTTGTGTCATGATGTAGAGGTTTTTTAGTTCCTTAATGTATTCATGTGTTAGTCTGTGTTTTTGGGAATAACTCCTGGATTTGTGGTATGCAAAGTTTGATTCGAAAAGTTTCAGTTGATAAGGAATTGCTCCTTAATGGAATGATCATAAAGAGGAGTTTCCTGGGAGAGATGAACATCGACTAGTAAGTCATATACAGTTTTTGGTACGTCGGTTATTCTTCTTCTTCTTCTTCCTTATTTCGGCGACGAACAAGATTTTTAGTGGCGAGAATGTAATTAAATCTAAAAGTCATTCTTTCTTGAATTTTCATAAATCATCGTTTTAACCAGTCTCTCAATCGTTACCCTAGGTCATTAAGATCACTAGTGAAGTTGGTTTGGACATTTTGAATAAGGTGTTATTAGTTTTTCCTTAAAATCTCTTGTATTATTAATGTCTAGATTTACATTTGATTCGAAGCCTAACAAAAATGAAAATTCTGAAAGTCCCTGATGTATTGTCTAGCTAATTTGAGGAAGTGGATTTCTCAACCTTGTTAATTGTATAGAATCATGTATTTATATTTGTGTATGTGTTGGGTAGTAATGGGATGGTTATGAATTAACTTGTCCAACATTGAATAACTGAATGTGTTTGAAAACAGGGAGATTAAAGTATAATCTGATCAATTATTGATTTGTATGGTTGAGAATAGTTTTAAAGACTTGTAATGTATTGTTGATGTTGTATCCCGATTGTGTTTTATTTGTGAATTATTTGTTGTTTGTGGAATTGGTCCTCACTTATTATTTTGTGTAAACATGTTCAGTTGCATTGATTTCGAGACATGGTTTGTGATTTTTATGTACATGAGGAAGAAGAGAAAGTACAGATGACGATCATTTCAAGGGACGTGACGGATAATTATGATTTGAGGGATGTGCGAGGGATTTCATTATCAAGGGTGGTTTAACAGATAGTCCCATGGATGATAGTGGGGTGCGTTCATTGATCAGATATGAATTACTATACTTGACATTAACCATTTCATTGTCTTGCACATCTCACCATTGTGAACTTGTTCTTGTGTGTTGTTTTATCTTGTGAGTCTTTATGTAGAACTTGTAATAATTAATCCGAGTTTGTTGTTGAGTTGTAAGTGATTGTTAAATTATGTTGTTAAGTTGTGTTCTATTTAAAAATTGTAAAATATTATAATTATTATATTGGTTTTTCACAGGCTATACTTGTGGAGGTTTCGGTAGGGTTTAAGGATTACTCATATTCTATCCCTAGCTTGGTGTTTAGGGATTTTCTTGTTGAGTACTGCGTGGTTTGGTTTCCTGCCAATTGGTTCAACTTTTTTTGTAGGCTACTATCCCTATCCTTGTGACACTCCGCAGTTCTCTTCTTGTTTGGGCTTCTTGTTGTGGAGGTTTATAGGTAGTCCTTGTCATCTTTAACGAACCATCTTTTTTCTTTTTTATGATATTGTTTCTATTCTAGAAAAATATCATTTAAAAACTAGTATTTTTCTCCTTTTTGCTAACCCTTAAAAGTTGGGATATAAGTTGATTGGTATTTCCCATAAATTAAAGTATTAGACTTTTATTTTATTGCTTATTTCCGTACTTTAGTCGTAAATTGTTGGTTTAGGCTAACTTTATATGGTGAAATACGACGAGCAACATACGAGTATGGGTTGGTTTTGTCGTGACAGGAAACACCCTTATTTATAGGGAAAACTGATAAAATTCGACAAATAGAAGTATTATTTTTTGCTAGTTTAGCAGGGATGGAACTTGAAGTAAAAAAGTAGTAAGTTAGTTTGTTCCAAAATGGACAAGAATGAACGCCAAAGCATAAGTAGATCTATCATCTCATAAACAACGTTCCTCCCTGTAAGAATCATAACTCAAACAATATCTTAATAAATTTCATCATTTTGCTACGCAAACAGATAGACACATGTGATATTACTGAAGTGAAATATAGATTTCTCTTCTCGTCTATTACAATTACATAAAAATCATTCGAGACAAGTAAGTACATTTCAGCATGTACGGGGTGAATATAATGATGCTAATTTCAGCTTACTTTTTGAAGAACTTTTTCAGAGGTTTTGCAACAGGTCTAGTAGCTGGGGCAACCTCTGTCACGCTTTTTCATATTCAAACAATACTTGCCCCGACATTAAGAACATACCAGTCTAGCAACATTGTTGGGTGACACATACACATACACATCTCACTTTTGTCGGTTTGTTAGTATCCCTTCCTTGATAAGCCCCCAAACAATAAGAGCGTCCCAAACATGCTCATTCTCCAGGTGTTTATATCCCAATAAGACTCCAGCCACACCAAAATAGCTTCCTCCTGCAAGAACCTTTCACAAGATATATCAATGCAAACATCATTCATTTCGACAAACCTCAAATATTGTCCAAAACACACACCCGCAACATGTTCACTATTGCTCCACAGTACATGCGCAATTTAATTTTTATGGGTAATTATTCCCCTTAAAATATATTTATTACTGAAACTATTATGGAGAATCGCTATGTGAACTGTCCTAGTCCTCTAGTTGATTATGAAAATGGAGCATTAAAGATATTGAATATCTATAGCATACTATATATAAAAAGAATACAATATCAAACCACTTAAACAACATGTTGTTTTTGAACATTTGATTCTTCAGTAAAACATTTGCTCTACACAAATCCTGTTTTTCAATTATGTTCCTAAACATAATTCATTTACTATTTTCTTTTCTAATTTTAATATTTAGAAATCATAAATTTTACTACTATTAAATGTTTACTTTTTTTATAGTTAAGAACTCCTATGTATAGTCGAAAATTTATTAAAAGACTTCACATTTAAAAAAACGAATGTATTCAGTTAAAAAATAAGTAGAAAATACGGGGGAAAACTGTTCTATTACAAAAAAAAGGACTCCACTACTACTCATTTTCATATATTATCTATCTAATCTATTATTATGAAGACCCTTTGAATATTATTGAACTTTTTTATAAAATGATTTTACATAGCCAAACTGTTAAAACTATTATGTATAACCGTTTTAAATTCTTAGTTTAAATTCAAATAAACCAAAACAACAAACCAAATATATTAATTAAATATTTATAAAAAAAAAAAAGATTTACGTTTTTTAAATAAAAGATTGGCTTATAAAAAACTCATATCAATGTATTACATACAAAAACATCGACAAATGGGCATTACTAATGACGGTGTTAAAAGCACTAATGCCGATTAATGTGTTTGTTTACTCATGAAAATAAAAATCTCCAAGTAACTTGTCATCTTATTTATATAGAAAAATATTTGTAGATGATACCATATAAGGAGTGAATGGAAAGAAAAAGTTTTATAATATTTCAAAATGAAAAAAAGTTAATCATCGAACTTTTATATAAAGATTTATGAGGAGAATTCATATTTTAATCGGAAGTTGTTGTGAGAACTACAACTACACCACATCAAGAGAGGAGATAACACCAAATCAAGAGAGAGAAGACTTTAAAACCTGATTAAACGAATAGTTTAGGAAATACTAAATTCCATCATGTCTACTTTGAAAATCAGTTCTTGCTACAATATAATGATGTATGAAATATCAATGTCCTTTTTCTACTTTTCACTCAAAAATAAATGTGTGTTTTTTTAAAGTTTAATTAGACGTTCTTCGACTCTTATTAATACTACAAGTGAAACAAATAAAAATAAAAAATTGAAATATCAAAATAACCTATAAAATTGAGTGTACTAACAATAATACCCATTAAAAAAAGAATATGCTCCTCCTTTAAAACCTAAAACTGAATTGTTCATTATGTCAAACGTTCCAACGATTAATACTGCTAACAATCACTATAATAATTTATTATTGCAGTACATCTCTTCTATTTTCTTCCCATTTTTTTTTCCTGTTACCCACCGCACATTTTACCCCTATATTAAATAAAATAATATATAGTGTTATAAATGTACTGATTAAACGTAAATGTGTACTTAAGTTTATGCATAAAACTTATCCTTATGCATGGATGTGTAAATTTCCAAGGTGAGTATGAACTTTTTCTGGTATAAGCAATGTATCTACAATGTGGTATTAAACATGGTGAACCTTTTTGGTTGATGTCTCTTCCTATTAATAGAGATATCATTCACCATTGTACATACACTTTAATAAGAAAAAAATTCATCTCTTCTATCTAATCTACTTCTCTTGTCTCTTCTCTTTATATTATATTCTTATTGAGCTGATTTTGTAAAACATTATCAGCGACGAATCTCTAGCAAATTGCGAGGGAGTTCAGTTTTCTTTAAGCGTCATTGTTTTGTTGAATACTCGTTATGGCGAATCAGGTATTAATGCATACAAATCAGGATACTATTGTCCCTAAAAATTTTGATGATTTATAATACAGTAGTATTCCTTCCTAACAATTATCAGGAACCAAAACATATACTACTATTGGTTGACTATGAATGCTATAAACACAATTTCTTAAAGGAAGAAGGTATAAAAAAGTTTTAATAGCTGAGTTTGAATTTTATCTTTATTAATTTTGATGATACCAAAGGGTGAGTTATGTTGTAACTTCGTTTTATGATCGTTGGTTGAGGGTAAGGACGGGGGATTCCCAGGCCCAAATCGCACAAAAAGGGTATCAATCAGGTTAACATATTCCGGATGCCAAAACATAAAAATGAAATGTCCCATTGAAGGTCAGACGATAGTCATGTTGTTCTAATCGGCACCAAATGGGTAAGACAATCCAATTGAGTTTTGATGAACCATGATTGGGTTCAAGTCCCATAAAATTATGGCGTAACGCACCTTATATGGGTAATGGACATTGAGTTTGCAACCAGAGTGGATGATAAAATAATAACTAAGGGAAAATAATTATCTCTTTGATGAAATAAATTCGTTTATTGAATTTGTTCCATTTTTCTAAAGCGAATGTGGTAGCAGTGATTTTTAAAAATGATAACTTGAAAATTCGTATGTTGATTTTCTCCATTCCCTATCGTATGAATGTGGTAAGCAAGAAGAATTAGTATGAAAGATGACAATGATGGACGATATGAAAAAGGCGTGAAAGGAGACGAAAATTATAATAGTCATAATCGTGGTAATTATCAAAGGAATGAACATTATCGGTTCTCCAAATAGTCCTTCAAATGTGAAAAGGCAATTTTTATTATCGAAAATTGTATGAAAGGTCATTGGACTTGTAAATGTTGTCAACCAAAATTTTGACAAGTTATGAATCATCCATCGAAATACAAGAAGATTAACGTGATAGTACACTTGATCTTTCAAATGCATTTTGAGGTGTGTCAATGAATTTGATAATTTAAAGACCATGCAATATACTTATAATGCAAATTTATATCAGTACTATAAATCCTGATCAGTCCTATTCCTGAAGAAAATGTGCCTTGTGATGAGTATCGTAATGCTCGACCATTTCTTTAAGAGAGTGGGTCATGGAATAATATGAATTTTAAAGACCATGACAATAGGCTTTATAATGCAAATTGGATGAAGTAGCATATAACTGATGTTCATTTCCTTGAAGAGAATGTGAAACTGTGACGAGTGATTGAATGTGCTCGACCATTCTTTAAGAGAAATGAGTCAAATGTATAAAATCCATTTATGGGTTTTGATACATGTCACAATTTCACCTCCATGGAAGGTTTAAAAAAAAATGTATATGACACTTACAAATTGGTGTTTGTTAAGGTTATTTGGCTCAATTGTTAAATTAAAGCACAGTTCCGAAGTTCCAACTATGAATATTGTACCATAATGCTGTTGATTAAACAGAAAATTGTATAACTCCAATTATAGCTAAATCATGGGTATGAGAGGAACTCCCAACTAAGATTTGTATGAGAAAATTTATTTAACATGTAGCAACATATGTATGGCATCAGCCAACAAGGTTTCCCCATTAACAGTGGTTCATCAGGGTCCAGGAACCATATACTTTTCAATCTAAAATATTGATATGTTCGATATATTTAAATTCCAGTCACAAATATTAATTTCAAATAAGGTTGGAATGAAATGTTAGATTTTCTAATATTACGGTATAGATGATTGACAGCATGAAATCATGTGTGAGTTTATGATGCATTATCTAGATCCTCATTTAAATAAATATTGAACGGTAGTTCAACATATATTCATTGGCATAATGTTTGCATCGATGCAAGATGAATATATTGACCCTATATATAATTCATCTACAATGCTCTAATGTGAAATTCCTGAAGGACGAAAAACTATGATCGATCGGGCATTAATAGACCAATCGAATTTCCAAATATAAAATTAACTTGAAGAAGGAGAGGAGCAACTGATCAATTGGTCATAATAATGAGGCAGTTCTACAAGAGAGCACCATGACATAACATTTCATAAAACCTGAAAACAGTTCAGGTAACCTAAAAATGATGACAATGAAGAATCTCGAGTAATTAATGTCAATTGGAATCGATATCACAAATTGTGGATGGTATCTTTGATATGTGGTAGTGGCTCAATGATAAAATTGTGTACAAGGATCTGAATTCAAATCTCTGTCATAGAGTGTGGAGCAAATAAAGGATTGACAAAGAAAACAATGAAATAATTCAAGTATAGTTTTTTTTCACTTCTAAAGTGACGTTTGACTGACATCCATGAATCAAGTTATAATGTCCAGTGGGGTACAAATAACGTATTATGTGATAGTATAGACCGTGCGATATCAGTACGACTTGTGCCTTCGGGCATAAAGGTTTGTCCACGAATCTTGACATTATTGAAGAGGTTTTCTCCTTGGTGGAAGCAATGAGATTTGTTTTTATCTGGCAATATAATGAAAAACTTGATGCATATAATGAATAAGTGTCAATGGTCTATTCATTGAAGGCAAAATGTGAAATATGTGCAGCAATCGAGGTGTCCTGAAGCATATAAAATTTTGAAGAAATGTTCTTTTCAATAAAGCTTCAAGAATCCTATATGGATTGAAAATAATGAGGAAGAAAAAGGGTCCAAAAAAATGACCTAATTGCCTTGTCTTTTATAGTAAGGTCTTAGTAAACACAATTTTGTCTTGACCTACAAGATTGTGATAATTTGACAAATGAAATATGTGGTCTTACAGTGCCACATAAGCAGAAAAGTGCCGATGCGATTTTGACTGGATTATTCACATTCATTGAGTACCCCAATGATGTGAATAACTGAAATAATGAGGATGATTCATTTTGATCTCAATAGAAGGATGAAGAATTTCTTGGTGATGAAACTCCATATTCTTAGTGCAATCAAGGTATTAATGCTCTGCTAACAATACTCGACCAAATATCTTTTTGCAGTAAATTTGACTTGCAAGATTCGTTTGTCTCCCCAACAAAAGGAATTAAAATGGGTGTTTTGTATATACTAAATATCTTTGAAGACCATAGACAATGGGTTTCCTATATTTTGATGATTCAAGTCAGACGATTGGTAGGCATATGCAGAATAATTTATCTGATCCGCATAAAGCACGATCTCAAACACGCTATTTGGTTTGCATATGAGGCACATAATATTTTGGCGATCATGGAGGCAAATATTGCTATGAGAATAAAAAGTCCTCCATGAAGCACACGAGAGTGCGTTTGATTGAGATAAATGACAAACCATATTCGAAAAATGTGTGGTTTTTTCTTTGAAAAAGAATATACCAAACACAATGTACAAGATGGATATATCATTGCAAAAAATTATTTATGTTTTGATTCAATGGAGTTACATCTACGCTCACACTCGTTTTCCCTTGATCGAGGTTTTTTCCCACTAGGGTTGTTCCTGGCAAGATTTTATTTTTAACGAGGTCAACAAATAAGGCGTATCAAATATATGTTACTCTTTTCCTTCACTAAGATTTTTCCCGCCACTGGATTTTTTCTAGTAAGGTTGTTAATGAAACACACTCTCTCTGAACATCCAATGGTGTGAGATAAATCCATTGAATTAAGTGAATTGTATTATGGTTATTATAAACTTATCCTATTATGAATATAAAATTATGTATTCCCATGTGATATGAACCTTTTGGGATAGCAATGTAATCTACCTAATGGTGGCATTAAACATGGTACCTTTGGTTGATTCTCTTGTTATAAATAGAGATATCATTCACCATTGTAACCTCAACTTGATAGAAAAAAAAGGGTCGTCTGTCTTCTCTTCTTCTATTTTACTTCTCTTTTGCTTCTTTTCTTTATGATTATATTCTTATTAGCTTGATTTATAACATCAGAACAGTTATTAAATTATATTACATTGGAATCTATCATACCTAATACTATAACACTAAAATGAAATGTCAGATATTACAAATTCAAATTTTTGCCAATAGCTGGTCTCGTTCACTCATAAATAGTTCACCTAATGGTCATGTCATTACTCTTCTAGATTCAATGAATTCTTTAATACTCCTAACTCTGAGATTATTGCCTTTTCCTCTCCTTATAATATATATATCCCTCACCCCTTTTTCTTTCTTATTTGGTGTTTCTTTCTTCTCTTTTTGGTTGATATATAATTTGTGAAAAGAATCTGAAAATATTTAACTTTGCTCGAAATTATTTTTATCGATATTATACTTTATAGATAACAATTTGTAACCCGTATTATTTAATAGTGTATTTAACAACAAATATATATGTCCATGTGAACACATTACTATTTAAAATGATGTTTTATTTATGATTGTTCCACGTGACATAATAATTACCTTTAAAATACACTATTAAACTATATAAGAGATAAATATCATTTTCAAATCTAATATCGGGCCAAGTTGGATTATTTTTTTATCAAATTCGTTTTCCCTACTAATTCTCATTAAAACGTATTGATTTTAGATTTGTTGTTTTTTCAGGTTTTACATAGGTAACACACTTGTAATGTTATTTGAATTTACACGTTTTTCTCTTCTTAATTCAATTAATTAGTTTTTTTTTTCAAAAAATGATTCAAGTCATGATTCATATTTATTTATTTAATTGTTTACTCGCTAGTATTTATAAATCTCATGTCTTTTCATATTCATAACCCCACATTTAATTAAAATTAAGATATTTTTGATATTCCTTTCATTTTTTCCTATACATAATTAAATCTGTTTTGTTTTATGAGGACCCTTACCCAATTCATTATTTCGCATTTTGGTATTTGAAGTTCTTAAAGTTTTATCACTATTGTGTTATTTTGGTTTCATGCTTTATTTCACTTTATAGTTTGAAAGGAAGTTTTTAAACATAACTTTGAAAAATTATTTATTGATTCTATATATTACTTTTTTCCATCTATAATTGTTATGATTAAAAACTTAAGAAGGAATTGTATTGTTGGGGTCATTTCTTGTCTCTATTTTTTTTGTGTCTCTTTCTATTAGAGTTATTTTATTTAATTTTCTATAATACTTAGGTTGTTACAAGTTTCATTTGGACTCACTCAAGTCATTGTCTTCAAAGTTGTGAACTACTAATCAAAGTTCAACTTCACATGTTTTCTAGATTTTAATGACATTCAATACATGATAAAAATTACTTAGAGACATACATGTGTTTTTCCGTTTACAAATACTGTATGAATAAACCTAAATAAGTCCCGTATGGATCGACTCTTCAATATTCTTGTGGCAAGTGAAGAAATAATGGAGCAGTGATTTAAATTTTCGTGCCGATTACAGCTTAATTGAAGTCATGTTTTTTTTCTGAACTTTTATTTCTTATGTTTAATGTATTATTGCATATTTGTACATATACTATGTTCAAGTTAATCCATTTTTGTCTGAACATGCTTATAGAAACGAAATGAATGAAAAACGAACGCATGCACAAAGAACACATATTTGGGGAGATATTATATATATATATATTTTATCTAATGTCAGTGTGTTACTTTTTTTAACATATGTTTTTCTTTCTATATAATTTTAATTACTGAGACACATGTGCATTTTAATTACTGAACCCCATGTGCAAAGCTAGTACAGAAACTATATAATATACAAACTATCATTTTTATTTTTCTCAAATGGATTATTTCATTATTTTTTTATAAAAGCTAACTATAATCTTGAAAAGAAATAAGAAGTCCTAAAATATCTATAGGCACAGAAAAAATTAAATATAGTAGATCATCTTGTTATTAATCGTCTGGGGTGTGTAAGAGTAAAATAGGCAAATCCTAAAAATTTTTTTTAAAAGAACCAGGCCAATCCGCTAGAAATTAAGTTTTGTATGTTTGAGTTGTTAAATGTGATGTTGGATTGTATAGGTTAAGAGTATTCCAGATTGAATGAAATAAAGAAATTGGCAGTCGCCGTGTGAGGAGATTTAGTATTTTCAGTGTTGTATCACTCTCAAATGCGCAAAAATGTACTCTATAACTAGTATGCCTCTAAAAGTGCACTTCCTATAAGCCTGATTGCCATGAAACTTTGAAGAAAAACTCATCCATTGCCGCTTTTAGTTAACAAATAATGGCATAAATGTAAACCTTTTTCTCAAAGAAAAACGACATAGATAGCCATAACAACCGAAATAAACTGTCACTTCTCCAGGAAATGTTGAAATCACATCTATTAGTAACTTAAACTACTAAATAATGTATGATTGCTTCCAAAATTTCACGTTTATTCCTGAGGTGACAACTACCACCCACTGACGACTATATTATCAAGCACAATAGTAGACTAAACATTTAAGACATCACCAAGGCACAAGGAATCATGAAGCTTGTAATGCTTTCTTTGAAATTCTTTCCCGTATATACTTCCTAGCACTGCCATAAAGACTTTGACATTTCCTCATGTCTTGGAGAACTTACAAAGTTTTGAATGACACACTAAGATCAGAGATTTAAAGCTATTTTTAATTGCATAGCTTACTGTCTCAGGTACCAGCAGAATCATATCCTTTTCTGCTCTTGCGATCCCTCTTAAATAGTCTCTGTTTAAGCGAGAATCATATTCTTTTTCAGATCTTCAACTCAGAACCCTCTTAAAGTACATATTCATACCCAATTTTGGTAAGTTCTCTCAGGGCACTAGTGCCAAAGGTATTTTCATAAAAAGGTAATCCCAACGTGACATAGACTTGAGTTTTTTGAAGGGAAAATGTCAAAGAATACCTCAACTTTGTTTCTTGTTTGGGGGGTGTTTTTACCCTTAATACCGTAAAAGAATTAAATTTACCCCTCCCATTAACTAATTTCATCATATTGATCCCGCATTTGACGGAAAGCCCTAAATTAGCCCAATATTACCCAATGTCCCCATTAAATTGATCCAATTCTCTTTTATCCGAACCTGACCCATTAAAAACAAAACTAAACCACGTCATCTTCTTATTCTCTCTTCCTCCATTGAGTACCACTTTCAATCCAAGATAACTTAGGCCCATTTGTGATGGTTTCTTTCGCAATCGTTGCACAATTATTACAAAGCATCCTCAAACACCTTTCAGGCATCTTACTCAACCCATTCGCAAAAACTTCAGATTTTGATGTTTCTTCGATCCGTTACTCTGCATAAGTATTACATTGAATTGAATTCCCAACGGAAATTCGATTTGCATTTGATTTTGTCAATGAGTGCATTCTAATCTGGTTGATGTTAAAGAAGTGTAAGGAATATTACTCCACCACGATGTTGAATATTTTTGTGTTATTATTAAAGAATTCGACAGTACATACGACACGGAAGAGGTGGTGATGATGGAAGTTTGGTGTGCTAATTCCGCTCCAATTTGGGATGGGGAATCTACTGTGAAAATTTTCAGAGAAATTTTACTGCACTTTCTTAAGAGAATATCAAAGCTCAATTTCAGTTGGAGTTCTTGGTTATTACCGTCTCAATTTACGATCTTAGATTACAGTTTGTGTGAAATTCTTCCTTTCTTTTGTAACCGCCTTCTGTTCTATTCCTTTCGAGGTGTTACACTACAACCATGCACCTCCATGTTAGTCAGCTCTTTCAACGATATTAACTAATAAAGACTCATACTTGAAGGAATCTATTCTTATCCTACATGACTTGCAATTATTAAGACTTTCGTGTTGGAGTGAACTTCCTCCAGACAAGAGAAGCCATTGTTGCATGCTCTAAGCTTTTTTACATCAGATGTGGTGCACAAGTTGCCGAGCAGAAAGAGAGAAGAGGTTTTTATTGTTATTTGTTATCTAGTGTGGGTCGGTTTTGGTTTATGGTGTGCATAGATAATTAGTGATTTTAATTGAAATTGCTAATTTAAGTCAATTTGCGGCTTTTCCATCAATGAGGGGTAATAATGGGTGATATTAAAAACGGGAGTGTTACATATTAACTTCTTTAATGGCAAGGGTTAAAAGTCAAACAATAACCAAAGTTGAGGGTATTTTGCCAGTTTTTTTCCGTTTTTCTTCTAAAGTTCAGACTTTTATTGATATAGAGTGGGTCCTGTCCCTTTTTGAGTTGGAAATTAGCATTCAAATGATCTTCAAATTTAACTTTATTAAAAAAATAGTATTCAATGATGAATATGGCAAATTTCCAATATAATCCCAAATATAAACCATAGGTATACCTAATTTGAAATTAGAAGAAGGAAATAAATGAAAGACGGAGCATATGTCAAAAAGTGTACAATCAATACAAATAACCATGGCTGACAGTCTTGCTCCTCGACCAGATAAGGCCAAAAAAATCAAACAACATAAAGGTTCTCACAGAACTTTTGATTGACAATTCATGAAAAGTAAGAATGACAACTATAAAGAATTAACCTTTAACAACCAGCTTTCAATATCATTAATAAACTATATTTAACAAACATGGTCCAGACTGTACTTGCGCTCCATGTGGTGGTTTGTTTGTATGGGGTGTGTGTGTGGAGACCCACATCTTAAAGTAGTCATAAAATGGAAATTATAGATTTAAAGGGCCCAACCGTCAATCGTTGTAGTCAGTTACAGCGGAGCCCTCCTTCATCCACCTTTGTCAGTTGTAGATATTTAGCAGATTATCCCAGCTTGGAAACCGTCCTGCTTGTGATTAAACATTAAGCACTTGCACCCGGATAGAGCAATTGGCTTTCACTAAGGAGAGGAAAGACTCACTGGAAATCAATTGGAAGAAGTGAACTTCCATAGGCTTAGCCATCCAAGATCTGCATGGCCCCTGAAGAAGAATATTTGGAGGAAGAGGTAAGAATAATGGAGAATTTTGTAAAGATGTTCAACATTTCCATTATGAAACATAGTGAAGCGACTACATTACTCTATTCACTTTCACAAAAGCGAAGTGAGGAAATTTTGGTTAGCACACAATCTAGTTTATAATTTGTTTACCCTAATCTCCCACAAGTAGGGTGTGCGGATAGGGTAGAGTGGCACAAAGACATTACCCTACCTTGGCGGTAGATTCGTAGAGATTATTGTCTCCGATAGGATTACCTTCTTACAATCAATCTCTATTAATCTGGTTACAGAAACTTGGTGATTCCAAAATTGAGAATAGCAATCTCCTGTGTCCCCGTGATAAACACATTCGTTTATTAGATATCCATAATTTTGGTAACAATTCCCCACCGTAACGTGAGGTGAAGCATCATGAGAAATCTGTTGTCTGAAACAATAGGGGACAAGATTAAACTTCTTACTGACGTGGTTTATTACAATTAACAAGAGAGATTTCTTATATAGCACACAAGATGTGGCTAAATGGTCAATAAGGGGGGACGCATTGTCGTGTGGGCACTACCCTAAAGGACATGTCGAGGACAGCATGTCTCTGATATGGCACTACCCTGAAATATACTTTTGAAGCGATGAACATAATGCACACTAGAAGTTAACAATGCTGTTGGACGACGACAGATAAAATCTTTTTGGATAGTGGTGGTTGCATTTCATGAGCCGTTACTAAGAGAATTATGTGGCATTGGCCCAATGGCTTGCTCGCGAAAGAATGCTGACTGAATGAGATTTGTTGCTTGAACGCCAACGTGGCGCTACTTGAAATGGAAGCTAATGGCAGGCAGGCACGTGGTGTTTACAGGAAACTATTGCTCTATGCAACGTGGTACTTATGAAGATGACATGTCCACTTGACAAAATGATGCATTCCAATTGAATGATGGCATCTCAACTGACTCGTTCTAACTGACTGATAATGTGTCCATCAGCCAACCGGAGCATGAACATGTTATCCTAACTGGAGACTAGTGTCAGCTCAATCGATAGGGGCGTAAAAATAAGCCCGAATAAAAGCAAAAGGGCTGGAATAGGCCCAAAAGAATTTCAAAAGAGATGAAAGAGAAATATTATCAAACAATCACGGGAAAAAGACAAACATTTACTGCAAAGGATACAAAATGCTCTCAAACAGTCACCGAAAAAGATCATACTACAAATTTAATGACAGACAGGAGATATTCGACTGGGTAGACAACGCAAGTCCTCTCACGCACCACTTAGGCGAAGCTACTGAATTACAATATCACGACTGACCTCGGCCAAATAAAATAATATCCAATCTGCCACTCGTCTAAGGATCCAAGATTCTTTTCCTTTTCGACTATTCTTTGCATAACGTTACTCATCAAGCTTAGTACAAATATGCTTGTCGTATTTTGAACTACGATGAGTGGCTTTCATATTTCGTCCAAGACCTGTTTACCAGACCAACTCTAGCTTGTAATCGTAATGCCTGGCTGAGCATTACCACTCTTAGGATCCAATAACCTCCATTCAAGCAAAAGAAGAGCTTAAACCTTACTTGGGTTAACTGATTCATATCATAACTTCTAATTCGCCGATTAAGCAAAGCTTTGTTTAATCACACAACCACTCACAAGATGACATTCAGATGATCAAATTAAGAAAATTGATTAGACACTCCAAACTTGCCTTACCTATTGTTTCTCCGAAATGACTCAAATAAACATGCAATCATGCTGAGAGAGCTTGTTATGCCGGCAGATTTAAGCTTGAACATCTCTGCTCATACCGTGGTGTTTACGAATGTCACTTACTGTTAGCATAAAAGAAAAAGGATACAAAAGGTTTCACACTATTCCTGTTAGGCAAGTATACTCTTTCAATATTAAGCACTTCAGGCCAATCCAAATGTTCCTAAAAGTATTAGATTGTTTTCCCTGAAATGCAATGTAAAACGCACAAAAAAAAAATCTATATCTGAGAAATGAAATCGCTTAGTTGAGTGGAGACAACATATTTCTGCCATTCAAGAAGAGAACTGCAGCAAAACAAATCAACAAGTCTCATTGGAGGTATGGCAATCAGTGAACTGATAGAATCACTATTTGGGTCTGGCAGAGTCCATTAACATGAATAGCAGAATGGAACCACCCTACCGGAAAATTCTGTAAGCTCTAAAGCCTTCCCTAAAAAAGACTAGAAAGTATACTCTAAGGTGTGTTCAGTTGGTAAAAAATTTGGAAATATTTTATTTATAGCAAGAATCTCCTTAAAAGTAGGAACCCCCCCCCCCCCACTCAACAAATAACCCACCAAACCCCCATACTCAATTCTTTTGGGACACTTTTTTACTTGATACCGAACTCAAGGACAATTTTTCTTTTCTTTTTTTAAATTGGTAACTTGTACCGAACACAAGACAATACAATAAGAAACCCTTATTTTCCGAGAAAATGTTCCCTTGGAAAATACTTTCCTCCATAACTGAACACACCCCAATACTTTTGGCTAGTAAGTGAAGATGGCAAAAATTCCTCCCTCTGTTTTTTTTTTCCTTTTATCTTTTTTGGGTCACGAGGATAGGGAAGAGACAGTAAAGCTCGCAAAGATTTGAGCCAACAGCCCATTAATCGTGAACTGCAAATCCTCAAGCTCTGTATCCTTTTTCTTAAGAAAGAAATTAAAGTTCAAGGTACAAAATATCTCCTAACGAAATAAGTGTAAGCATTTGAACTAGACGTACATTAAAACATGAAAAGGCCATAAGCAATTACCAAACCCGTCACTTTCATAAATAGGTGAAAAAAAATGGGTTCTTCCAGAAAGCAAATTTTGTCCGCGTTGTCAAAGTTTATGAGCAATAAAGAGAAAACCATGTGAAGGAGATCGTTGCAGATACCACAGAGACTAAAAGAAGATACCTTCAATCATTTTATTGAAGGCCTACTTGGGTATCATTCATTTTCTTGAAGGCCACACTTGTTATCAATCATGTTACAAGCAAACTATAGTTTCCAATAGGGAGCCCCAAACCTTTTCCGAAAAGAAACTTCCTCACATTAATATAAACGGCAACCTTCCTGGAAATCACCCTCTTTCAGGAAAACCCACAATAACTAATCTTCTATATGGTACTAAACCTGTCACCCCACTTCACATCCATCCATTTCCATAATAAAGCGCATTTGCAGGTGCTCATCACATCAATTTACTTGGATGTGACTAATAATCTGAGTCACATTACCATTTTCAAAACTAACTGATCCATCACTAACACTGGAAAGTTAACAGACTAAAAAAAACATAATAATGTGTTACAAACGTCAACACTAGCCCAATCACTTCTCCCAATGTAATTTCAAAATGAACAATCAAAACCAACACCTTAAGAGCCTATAATGAATCATAAGCATTTGGTCTAAGAGGGAAACCTAGTCTTACTGAAAATGCAGATCAGAGACTGCTTAGCCCAACCATAGTTTCAAAAGTTAAACATATTATCTCTTGTAAGCAAGAGTTGAGACAAAAGAAAGACGTAAATTGAGATAATATGTTTAGGGATGAGAGTAAGAAAAAAAATATAATGTATTAAAAGTGGAAATTTGGAATACAGAGACAAGAAAGTAGATAATATCTAAACGGAACTTGCAAAATTTATGGAACAACATTCAGAGAATTCCGCACTAAATTCAGATTTAGACGACTTTAAATGCAAAGATTGGTCGGAAATACCGAATTCATAGACACTAAAACAGCGTGAATGAACCAATCTACACTAATCGAACTTAGTGAATCACAATCGGATCAAGAATTCTTACCTGAACAAATGGACCTGGAGGAAAACATGAGGCAGATAAAATTCTAGAAGCATATTTCGAGAGGTTGGCTCCATCTTCAGTTGAATGTGGAACCTTCGCCATTTCCGAGAACCTTTTCGACTCCAACCAAATTTAATGTATATATACAACTCCAGAAATAGGGAATGTCAAATAAGTATCTTTATATAAAAAAAACTTACTAAATTAATATACTAAAAGAAGGAATATACGAAATAATCTTTCAAACATGTATATATCTTGTTCAACATGTATAATGCTTATTTT
Organism: Solanum habrochaites; assembly: GCA_027704765.1. NCBI lineage: Eukaryota > Viridiplantae > Streptophyta > Magnoliopsida > Solanales > Solanaceae > Solanum > Solanum habrochaites. The sequence goes on from JAKWJA010002054.1 coordinate 42,858, forward strand.
ATAGTCCATGGCTTTTTAATGTATCACTATTTGGCCATTAGTGGCCAAGGGATGTTGTCCTTTGGCCCATTATTGGCCAGTGGATGAGTTGCACAAGTGAGGCAACGCATTCACTTGTGTGGGCCCATGTGGCATGTTTACACACCCCCAAACCTCCCCTTGTATGTTATGTAATGTATATAGCATACATAAAACGCATTACTTTGCTCTGCTGCCCATTAAAAACCTTTCTAGGTGAAAACCCAGTGGGATAAAACCCTAGACTAAGGAAAAAAGAGTAGCAGTGCTATTTTGCTTCCCTCTGATAAAAACCACATTCAGATGGTTAGTTTCCATTCCAATTTTTGTGAACCATTGTTTCTTCTCAGAGTTGAAGGCTGGTAAGATTTGGTAAATAAAATCTCTTGATTATCACTTGAACAATTTGTCGCACATCAAATCACCATTCTATTCTTCTGGAGATCATGTGGTGAAAATAATTTTTGGTGAAAGTTTTCTTTCTAATCTCTTTTATCAGCCTCCTCTTAATTGAGCTATTCATTCAGCATTGGTCTTCAAAGAGTTATTGTGGGTATCTTGATGTCACATTTCAAACCGCATCTTTCTTTTGATAAAATGTCAATTATTGATCTTACCATACCACATTCTCTACTTTGCTTTCATGAATGGCTTTATCTTCACTCAGCATGATTTGAGAATAGCGACAATATATTGCTTTCGTAGAATCGCCATGATATCGCTACCTCCGTATGTGAACAGATAGCCTGTTTTGTGATCGAGCTTTTGTGGGTCAGATAAATAACTGCATCTTGCATGACTCACAAGTCTGCACTATCTTTTGTTAGAATAAAACAACCCATATCACTAGTTCCCCTAGATATCTCAAGCTTGTTAAACTCCATGCCAATGTCTTCGTGGTATGGGGGACGAATCTATATCTTGCTAATAAATTAACAGAAAATGCTAGTCATGTCGGTCGTAGCATTATCAAGATACATATTGTCCCCAATTGCACTAGATAAGTACTTCTGGACCAAGTTCTCATTCTCTTCTTGAGGTCGGCTGGATCCTTACCCTTACTCACTTCAAGTGATCGGGACCACGCATTGGAGTACTTAATGCTGTGCTTTGTCATTTAAATCGTTTCAAGCTTTTCCTCAGATCGGCCATTGATGGATGAAGACTCCCGTCTACTAAATATTCTATTTGTAGTCCGAGACATTTTTGTCTTTCCAAGTCTTTCATCTCAAATTCTCTCTTAGATATTCTTGCCTTTTGCAAAAACCCTTCTGGATTTCCAATGAGATTAAATGTCATCAACAGTAAACAGCAGAATAACAAACCCTAATATGGTTTTTCTTAATAATATACAAGGACAAATGGCATCGTTTATATAACCTTGTTTTATCAAGTACTTCAACTCACTAGGCGATTATACCACATGCGCCCTGAGTGTTTTAAGCCATATAATGACTTTTGTAATCTGATGAATACATTTCCCGAGATTATATGCTTCAGCATTTTAGTCCGTTCGGAACTTTCATATAAATTTATTATCAGTGAACTCGTAAAGGTAAATCTGTAACCACATCCATTAGAATGAATTTCAAGATTTCATGTACATGCTAGCGATGGCTATCGAAAAGTTATTGTCATCCATAACAGTGAATTGTGTCTTCATAGTCGACACCAAGGTCGTTGAGAAATCCTTGGCACCAGGCGTGCCTTGTATCTACAATCTCATTTCCTCTCATTTCTTTTCGTACAAAGACCCATTTATAGCCCTTGTTTTAAACATCACTAGCGTTGGACTCTGTCCAAAAACCTCATGCTTACATGAATTTATTCTGATTGCATTGCTTCTTGCCAGTTTTGGCCAATCACATCTTTTTCGCATTCTTCGAACAGATAGAGGTTCAAGCCTCATTTTCCTTTTATAATGTTAGTTGCAACATCATATCGAAAACATATCCACCTATGATTTGATCGTCTACAGCTTATCTCATCACACCTGTAGAACTTATTGAGAGTTCTCATTTACTTTAAGGTCCTTGGTTCCCTGATCTTCTCAGGATATCAGGATTATCAGATCTTGCATTTCTTCGTGAGATTCTTTTGTAGGGTCTTTTTTATGTTAATACTTCTTTTTCTAGGATTTTTATCTTTGAACCAATGGGTCCCTACCACGCTTCAAGCGTAGTGTGATCAAGCTATGACACGTGGAGATGGTCCTTTCCTTTCGGGACGTCGATTTCGGATAGTCACATTTACTGCAGGAATATGTGATTTGTTTCCTTTTTGAATCAGTAAATGCGTCTGGCATTGATTTGCTATATTTTGTCAAATGGATGATCTTCTGGGACCTCTTGTTCACACACAGGGGAGCGTGATCAAAATGAGATAATGATGACACTTACCAATGCAATTTCACTTTTAAGTTTCTTTTCTCTCCCCCTAATTGCGGAAAATTTTGTTTCATCAATCGACATCTGCAAATCTTGCAGTGAATAAATCTCCCGTCAATGGCTCAAGAGCGAATTTATGGGGTGAATCAAACCCAACTATATTCCTACCTTCTTTGAGGGCCCATCTTGGTGCGCTGAGGTGGTGCTACAGGCACATATACAACACATCCAAAAATGCGAAGATGAGCACCTATTTGGTTCATGTGGCCAATCACTAATTGTAGGGAGTATTCATTGTACTGATCGGTCTGAGACGTAACAAGTGATGCTGCAGTAAGATAGCCTGACCCCAAACAGTAGTAGGCAACTCACTTTTCATAAGGAAGCTGCTAATCAATGTAGCGCTTAATAAAGGACTCCAAGCAAGGCCATTTGAGTATGAACATTAGCTAACATGAATGTTTCCCTTTTATCCCTACTCATACTCAATAGCAAATCCCAGCTTGGGATGTGAATTCGCCAGCATTATCCGAGCGAATTGTCCTTAATGGATAATCTGGACAAATTGCGCTCTTATCCGTATTATTGTGCCAATAATTTTTGCAAACGCCAGGTTGCGAGATGATAAGAGCACACATGAGACCATCTTGAAGTGCGTCTATTAGGACAATAAAATAGCTAACGACCCACTATATGGTGAAAGTCCACAAATCTCCCCATTTATTCGTTCTACAAATTGAGGGGAAAAAAAATTCATGTTAACCTTCATATGGTGATGGCCTAGTAATCAATTTGCCTTTGCAACAAGCAGCAACCGAAAACATCATCATTGTAGAATCTTCAGGTTCTTTTAATGGATGTCCATTTGAGTTTTCAATGATGCTCTCCATCATTATTGATCCATGATGACCCTATTCGGTCAGCCAAAGCACAAAGTCTTTAGGTCATTAAACTTTCTGGGTTTACGATAGAGGTGCTCAATCGTACTTTTTTGGCATATATAAGCCATAAGTAAGTTGATAATTTCTCCACACATATTTCTGGTCTGAGACAATCCTTGGTAATACCAAGATATATTCAACATTCATTTCCATTTATTTTTCTCACAGATAATCCATTTTCGGCGATATCTTTAAACTAACATGTGTTTCTTGGGATTTTGAAGAGAAAACAAGCCTCTTCTATGACGAGTTTTGTCCCCTTAGGCAGAATACAGTAGCTCGTCCGGAGCCTTCTATTAAGTTTGAATTACCAGAAATTGTAGTAACATTTGCTTTTCTTCTAAGCAAGAGGAGAGTATTTCTCATCTTTGAATATGGCGTGGCTTGTTCCACTAATCAATTCACACAAATATCTTCATGATTGATCACTTGAGTTCCATATACTCTTCAAGATAAAAATATAAACGAAATAATACATTATAAATATTTATTTACTAAACAAAAACATTACAACAACCTTTTAGTTATTTACAGTCTAGGCAAACATATCCTACTAGTTCAATACAACCTACAAAATGAAATATATTTATATTACACAGATCCTCAACCTATCAGGTTGATCTCACTTTCCTTCTTTCCTTGGGATTCTCAAAGAAATCTCGCTACTCTAGATGCATGGTTTCAATATTATCTTCCGAGATAAAGTTGGCTTCACATTATTTTTCACTCCTTCATGGCAGCTTGATATGCTCAACCAGGTGCCTTGGCTGTACGACAGTTACGTGCCCAATGTCCTTGTCCTCCACATCGATAACATTTGTTGTCCTGAATTTTCTTTGCACTACTCTTGTTTTTCATTCTTCTTTTATCACTGGCTGGTGTTTGAGGTTATTATTTAGTGCAAGACGATGCACCATGATTGAAATTTCTTCCTCGACCACCCCACGGCCACGGACCGGGGCCACGACCTTTTCACGCCTAGATTGGTGAAAATTTGCCGTATTTTACTCAGGAAATGGCATAGAACCAGTAGTCGACTTTCATGATTTTTCATCCGTAATCATTAATGTTGTTCAGCAACAAGGAGTGTTTAAATTAATGCGGAATATTGTTAAATCCCATTTCTCTATATTGGCTGCTGCTAGAAGCATACTCGAGGCAGGAACAGTGTAAAACATTTTCTCCAGCATATCATGGTCAGTGATTTTACTCCACATAATTTTAATGTTGTGAGATAATTTTACACATGGAAGAGTTATACTCACTAATCGATTAAATCTTGAAGTCTCAAATGGATCCATCATAACGTGCCGTGGAAGGATGACCAACTTCAAGGTGGTCATACTCTCTTTTAAATTGTTCCACAATACCAGATGATCCTAACAGGGAGATATTCCATTTTTCAAAATCAAACCTTCATCAGGTGGAATGACGGAGAAATATCATCGCCTTAAGCACGGTTTTTGATTCGATGATTGATATTTTCTTGGATGGTGTCTGCTAGACCATCGCATCAGATAATTTCTGCATCGAGTACCCATGATTAGATAGCTTTTTCCCGATATGTCTAGAGTCAAGAAATTCAAGTTTAGAGAGATTAGAAATTTTAAGAAAAGAAATTTTATACCTTCAGGCTTTTAGTCTTTACTTGAACTGGCAGAGACTCGTGCTATAACGTATTATAGAAAAAACTTACTAAAATTAATATCTAAACGAGGAATATAAGGAAATAATTATTTCATACATGTATATATATTGTATCAACATGTATATGGCTTATTTTAGCCATGGCTTTTATGATCACTTTGGCTATTATTGGCCAAGTAGAGTTCACACTGATGCAACTCATTCACTTGTTTTGGGCCCATGTGGCATGTTTTAAAACATCTTTTTGTTTTTGGTGACAATTAACTAATTATGAGATCAATTAATTTTTGAAATTTTTAATGATTTTTTTAAATATAAAAATATATTTTTATATTCAAATCAAAATCATTTAAAAGAAAAAATATTTTTTTTTGTCCGTTCCTCCTTCTCTCTCTTCTTTCTTCCTCCTTGGAGTAATTGTTTATCTTTCTTTCTAGAAATGCGTAAATTCGTTGTTACGTCTCCTCTCTGCAATTATTATTCTTCCTCTCCATCCTTCATTACTTCCCTCATCTTTGAATTGTAATCGTGGTGACTAAAATTTATAAGTTATTTTTTGAAATACTTACCCTTTTTGAAGTTTTTTTTTCTTCGATTAATGAACATAAAAATGATCTCTAGGTGTAAAAAATGGATAATCGACTTATGGTTGTGTTATTATTTATTCATTTTAAAGAAAAATCATCTCAACTCAAGAAATCCTTATTTGAGGAAATGTATATGTCTATATTTGTAATTTTATCATTCAGTGAAAAGTCGTTTTTTGTTGTTGTTTGTTCTTTTTTTGGTCATTTGTTTGATATGATGTTGAACGAGTGTTGTTCAATGCGTCAAAATATATTTAGCGTATGTGCCACATTTTAGTGTTATGTTGGTCATCTGTGTCACATAAGATTCAAATGTTGCCATAATCTGTACAGATGTGTCAACATATGATCATCTTTGCTACATTAAGAATTTATTGTTGTGCAACGCAGGTACATATGTGCAACAAATATTATTTATCGCAACAAACTATCCATCAGTTGCCAACATACCTGCTATTAGTAATTTATAATGAATTGTAAAATCTCAATATTTTTTATTTACCTGTAGATGAAATGATACAAGAACTTCCTCCATGACAACACTTCAAATCTTCTAACATGTAAAATGCTCTTTTTGTCTATCGAAGAATGTGAGCAGAAACATATCATTTTATTTATGGTTTAAGAAACTCACTGATATTTTTAAGAAAATGTCTCATACTATTTAATATTGATGTGTCAAAGATCCAAGAAGACTCCACACCTTTGACATGTAGGAGGTTGAAACATCTATTTCTTCAAACACTTTCTATGATTATTGAGAGAAAAAAAGGCAGAAATGCAAAGGAGGAGAATGAGAGGAAAATGACAAAGATGCAAAGGAGAGAAGGAGAATAAGCAAATGAGGAGAAGAAGAGGGAGAAAAAGGCAAATGAAGAAAGGATAGTGAGAACAGGGCAAACAGGATAGGAGAATGAGAGAAGAAAAAGGAAATGAAGAGAGAGAAGGAGAAGAAAGAAGAAAAAAGAAGTCAAAGAGATGGAGAGCAGAAGAGGAAGAGAAAGAGAAGGAGAAGGTGAAGCAGAAAGAAAAATCAAAAGTCAAAAAAACATAGTCGAGTTGTCAGTTTTGATGTGGCGATAATATCCATTTGAAGTTTAAAAACATTGACGTCGGGGGTCCAACTAAACTAATGTCATCCTCTCGCAATGGATTAAACTAGAGTCTTTACAAGCAATCATGCAAAAAAGTAGTGAAAGTAAGGTCGTCTCAACTATTATTATAATTTCTTCTTATTTTCCAATACTAATGATTTATATATTACACAATTGTAGAGGAACAAGGATGATCACTATCTAGCCAATTGCTCAAAACTTGAATTTGACCCAACTTGATTTAGTAGTTGTGCATTTTCAATGAATAAGGCTGATCTACGTAATGTCTCAACCCAATAGGTGCTGGAATGATCGAGTAAATCCATGCCCACTTTTATATGTATTTTTTTTGAGTCATGAATATATAAATTAATTGTATACACTTGTTTCATTCACTCTGTGTGCAGATGTGGATGTCTATTTTACTATTTTGTGAAGAGGAGTCGAAGCAGCAGTTCATTTCTAAATATCAAATACCCACAACTAGTTTGTTTTTTTTTCCAAAAAAATACATTGACAATTCTAGGGAATATGAGGATAAAATCATTGCATAAGTAAAAGTAATGCTATACTTCTGGAATGCCTTGACACTTGATGATGAGTTTACCCTGTCAAATAGTAAGCGTAATTCCATTAGGTCTTGTCACTCGTGCATTGAAGGAATGGGGGTGCATAAAAGTTTATGATCCATTCCTCAAATAGGTCTAATCGAAAACTATCCGCGAGATTCAAAAGATGGGCTACAAGTGTTGCCAAAGTACTTGAGTTTAGTGATTTTTTAGCAAAATGAGCGACCAACTGGTCAGTTCTTAAATGTTTATCAAGAAAAAACAAATCTCTCTCATTCGAAGTCAGTCATTTACTGGTATTTTGTCCAACAAAAAAGCAGTAGTCTGTAAGTATCACAATATTATTTTGTCTTCGACTATAAAAATGTGAATGCTATTAGATTTTCTGATTGAGATACCAAGGTGCAGAGAGTGTGAAAGGGGGGGGTGAGGCATACGCTGAGTATTTTGAGTGTGGGATTACAAGACCATCATGTGAAATTAGTGCTGACACCCTTCGCTTGAGATATGCTTTCACCCTTGAATAATGGGTTGTACAGGCGCGAAATTGGTTTATGTTAGTGGCAATGAAGACCCAGAGTATGCTAGAATTAAAAAAAGAAGCTAAATCGATGAAATATTGTGGTTTACAACAAAACATTGATTAGATAGGGGGTTATGTATTATAAATGTTTTTATGATTATTTTTTCGAGTTTATTCAAACAAATGTCAATTATGATGGAAAGGTCAAAATTATAATGTGGCAAACAGAGCGAATCATTTGTAGTCATTGACTAGTATAGTCATTTTACATCATACCATGGGAGGGGACCGAAATTTGGTTTAACCAAATGCGAATTAATATAGAATAGTGTGACCTGACCGAAGTTCAAATAAGAATCATTACATTTAATTTAGTGACAGGTCCTTATAGGAATAGTATCCCAGGAGAAGAGAGACAGTAGTGGAAAAAAGGCTCAAAACTGAGCGACAAAGATGAAAAAAAATTTGAAAACCTATTCTTGGAATGAAATGAAAACGTATTCTTAGAATGAGTTGGGCCTATTTTACTTTCGTTAGAACCCATGGGTTTTGCTACTTTGGATCTATTAGGAAAGAAAAAATGGAAATTTGAACCAACTTTTAGGAGTTAGAACATAAATATCAATAATAATAAGGTAACATTTGGACACGATTTAGAAGGGTGTTTTATATACTATCTATGGATTTACACGACATGTATGATGAACTATGAGATGATTGTCCGTTTATAATATAATTGTTATAATCCAATGGGAATAGTGTTATTAACGATCATAATTTGTTATCGTTAGATAGACATGTTGTTAAGATCTATATTGGTGTTTAAATATCGAATTACGTGACAATTTAATTGATTAGCCGCAAAAAGAGTCAGTTGTTTATAATTATATGTTTGCCATTTTTTCGTTTATTTGCCGATGTAACAACAAACTGTGTGCATATTTTTGTCGACGATAAAACATCAAGGGGACAATAATAGACGATTAGATCGCTTTAGTAAAGGAAAAATGAAAATTTGAACACTAATTTTAGTGAAGTTAGAACATAAATAATCATAATAATAAGGTATATCAGTTGTAACACAATTTAGAAGGGTGTTATATAACTATCACATGGATTTACTAGGACAAGGTATGATTGAACTAGTGAGGATTGTCTTTATAAATATAATTGCTATAATTCAATGGAGAGTGTTGTTACCGACCATAATTCGTTTACTTAGAACCATCAGTTGTAGGACTATATTTGGTGTTACATATCGAAGTACGTGAAAATTTATTGAAATTAATCCCCCAAAGAGTCTTTGTTATAATATATTTGCAACAGTTTCGTTACCATTTGCGAATTTTAACAACAAATTGCATATGTTGCTACAATGAAAAATCACGGAGACCTAGTAGACGATTTGATCGATTAGGAAAGAAACAAAAAATGAAAATTAACCACCAAACAATTTAGTGATTTAAGAACATACATACTCAATAATAAAAGGTTAGCATTGAACAAGTTTTCTAAGGGTGTTTTTATAACTATCATAGGATTTACTAGGAAAATATATGATGAACTAGTTTAGATGATTTGTTTTATAATTAATTTCTATAAATTCCAATGGATAGACGAGTGTTGTTAACGTCCATAAATGTTACGTAGAGACATTTTGTAGGACTATTATTGTGTTACATATCGTAATTACGTTGACAATTTAATGAATTAAAAGCTCAACAGATTCATTTGTTTAATTATATGTTTGCAACAGTTTCGTTCTATGTTGCGAATTTACAACAGAAACTGCCATATGTTTCTATAGATGAAAAGAAATCAAGGATACAACTAATAGTACGATCAAATCAATTTAGGAAAGAAAAAAGTGGAATTTTGAATTTTTTTTTTTAGTGATTTAGAACCTAAATAATCATAATAATAGTTAACAATGGAGAGCGTTGTGTACGACAAATTGTTAATCCATAATTAAAAATAGTAGAAAACAAGTGAAAGGATTTTCCATTCACCATATGTAAAAAATCTGTTGCCACATATAAAATTTTAAAATAAATACAAAAACAATAAAATCACATCGTTTCAACACAGATTAAATTAAATTATTCTCACACAGGTAGTAATGCGGAAGAAAGTTTTCTCTATAATCTAGTGTAAATCACAAATACACAATCGCAATGAATATCGTCGTCATTGTCTCTTTCCTCTGGGCCAATCAAACCGCATACATTTTTGTTGGGGTTGATGCACAATGCCACAAATTGGGTCTTACACCCCAATATATTAGGTCCTTGCACCCACTTTCGTTTAAAATAGCACGCAAAATGCTTGTCGACATCTCTCACTATTACTGGCAGTTTTTTGTAAATGTTGCAATAACAATCAAGCCTTCTCTCATGGAATAATCGCCTTCAAAGATTGAAATTATGACAAGCCATATCTACTCTGCACCACGGTGAGCCCCTTCTGCTGCCTTTTTGCCATTCCAGTGTAAGTTGGCTCATTACGATTAAAAAATCAAACTATAAAAGAAAAACCATTAAGATTTACAAAATAAATGATGCAAGGTGAAAAAAGAACTAGAATTAAAATTACCCACCCTTTTTCTTATAAGCTTCTAAAGTTTCTCCGATTCTCTGCAAATATTTCATGAAAGACACGAATGTTGATTCGTCGTCCATGTCGGTTGTTGGAAGCTGATCCAATGTAACCTTATTATATACAAACGTTCATGTACCTAACTTCATTGAGGAACCTAGAACTCATAATTTAACCGAACTAAATTTTCTAAGAATAGAGGCAACAACCTTTCATGTAAAATTAACTAGTTGTCAGTCGGAGGGATTCGAAGATCTTTAAACTATTGAAGCCATTTTTTTGAGAATGAGAAGAAGAGAACCAACTTTTGACTTATCTCCTCTCCGCTTGTTGTGTTCTTATAAGGCCAACATTTTGAAATGGTTGCAAGCCTGACGTTCAACAAAGTGAACTTAAGAGAGTCGTAATTATAAACCAAAGGTATTATGTAATAAGCACACTCCCACGTATCATAAGTTAAAAGTATATTGGGACAGATGATTTATGTATCAACATTTGAGTCCATATGTTTCTACCAACATTCACACCTGTAGCCATTTGTTGCATATGTTGCCACATTTATATATCTACAAGCCTCCTCCATGTAATTATTATTTAAAAGTAATATGCTGCTAACAGATGATTAGATATGCAACAATTTGAGTCATATGTTTGCTACAAATGATTGTATGTAGCACATTCGTCCGGCACAATATTGGCATTGTTGCTACACTGACTTGTCCCTGTGCAACATTTATTGCATAGTTGCCCACATCTACTATATCTAAAACACCCTCCCACTTAATCATTATTTAAAAGTATAATGTTGCTTATAGATGATTCGAATGTAGCAATTTGATTATATTTTGCTACAGATGATTATTGTTGCAACATTTGTCCTTCACACAGTTGCATATGTGTGCACAGCGATTCGTTGTAGAAACATTCTTACATAGTTGCCACATCTAATATTCTAAAATCACACACTCCCATATAATCATTGATTTAAATATATGTGCTACAATAATTTATGTTGCAACTTGAGTTAAATGTTGCTACAACTAATATGCGTATATCCGCAACATTCTTCCGTCACAATATTTGATGAGTCATATGTTGCTGACAATATTATTGTGAGCAACATTTGGTTCCAAATGTTGCTACAACTATGTGTATATCCAACAATCGTCGTCACCACATTTTGAGTCATCTGTTTGCTACAGATGATTTATGTAAACAACATTTGAGTCGTAGTTGCTATATATAATCATCTGTGGTGAACATCTACTTTCAATATGAATTACGTTGGAGTTGCTTTTAGAATATTTATATGTGCATATATGCAACAAATGTTGCTATAGGCGAATCACAACATGTGGCATATGTTTTGGCTAGATGATTCGCCTGTAGTCAACCATTTTGTGGCATATTTTGCCACATCTAGTATATCTTTAGCAACATTTGACATGTGTTGACGGAACAAAGAAATGCAACAAATCACTGCATTGGGGCATTTCTAAATAGATTATATAAAGAGATCATCTCAATAAGACAGAACATTCATGAAAATTCAACAAACCACAAACGCTTAGCACTTCTAGGGGGCATTTCGATTTTGGGCATGTAGTTTTTTTTTGTGGCAAAGTCAGGGACATACTTACCCGTATTTTTTTGGAAATGGATTCACCAATCCACGCCATCTCTTATGTGTCCTTCTTCAAAGTTTTACTTTGATCAACATTGGCGGAGGTATTTCCTCTCTGTATGATATCCAAAGGGCCAATCCAATAATTTTCAGTTGGCACAACTCGGGTAATTTCCTTACAATCATGCCATTATGTAGTTTTCACTGATAATATGGAGAGGGTAACATGGTAAATTTGATTTCTAAATTCATCACCATGTTGGGATAAATCGCTGCCATGGGCATGTGGACAAGGTATTTTTTCCAAATAAACTTCTACAAGTACAAGTTTTTTCTTTGTGATCCACAATTAGCACATCTCCATGAGCAGTGACACTGAAGCTTGTAGTTAGCGTTTTTTTTGATAGGCAACAATTTGTTGCCCGCGTTGACATACTCCGATATGTAGCAACATCGCCATGACAGTTGTTGTATTTTTTTTGGAGCTCAATTGGGATAGGGAAGTTCTAACAGCTAGACAGACGCATTTAGGGTGAAACTTCCAGGCAAAAATCCCCCAGGACCCACCTACGGCCTTGAAGAGGACCCATTGTATAAGAAAGTTTGTCCAAAAACCAGTCCCAACCAACGAGGGGCTCAACAGACTGTAGGTCCATCGATCCCCTTCTATTGGTGGATGTTGTTGACACATAGTTCTCACTTGAGCTAAGCAACCCATTGACGACTCCTCTGACCAAGACTAATGACCTACAGGGATGGACCGTCTCCAACCAACGATCCGTCGATTGGCCTGCATTTTCTCTTGGGCAACCCTTAATTGCACAGTCCAATAGATTATATGGGAAATTATCTTGAGGTGTAATAGTAGTATTATATGACTTTTAAACAATAAATACTCCTAGAAATTAAAACGAACTCGCCAAATCAAACCTCTCTCTCACATGTCAGAACTCTCAAGACCATACTAATGGAGAAGAGAAGCATTCCTAGCATAAGCTTTATGACGAAGTGACCAGGTTTCAAGCCCTAGGATTAAGGCTTTAATCAAGTTATGTGAAGCTTATTAATTTATGTGATTCGTACATCCATAATCTCTTCCCTTTTCCGTCAATATGAATCCAAAGAACCCCATTTAAGGTATTGTGATTGCATATGGGTAACAATTGATTATGATTCAAATCTATGGTATATTAAATGATGTTAATTTGATTTTCTATAATACTATTTTTATGGAGTTCTCATTGTAAATTATAGCAATTGAATTTTAGTGATCATGTGTCTAAAGCCATTAGAGAGTTGATGAAGGTTTTGTGTTGATCTCTTAAACTAATTGTAGTCTATATTATTGTCATGATTGAATTATCTAAGTTGAATTGAAAGCTCAGGCTAGAAGACTACTATACATCTAACTGTGAATGAAATAGAATGAACTGATATAATAACCTAGGATGGTTTAAATTGGTTATAGAGTTAGGAATGATTGACTGAAAGTGATGAATTCACTGTGAGCATAGAGAGATTGTTCAATGACAGCCCGCCATGAGAGAAGGTAACAAGGCTTGGACAAGTAAACCGGGTATAAATGTCTTGACTTCCAATGGATATTAAAGTGAGACGAGAATCTAGCCAGGGCCGTACTCCATTCGAAGGAGAGCCCACACCTAGTATTTGTGATTACTATCCAAGTAGACTTCTCATTAGTGGGGGGGGAGTCATTCACTAGTAGAGTCAGGTATCCCGTAGTAGATGCTCCTTATCTAATGAACTAGACATGCTTGAGAAGAATCTCGTATGTTTCATAAGCATGAATGAACTTAGACAATGCTCAAAGGTATAGTGTGTGGAATTAACATAGATATGCCAAGGAGTATCTTCATAGTGTTCGGGATTATGAAGGGATCAAGACCATAACGTTTACAAGTATCTCATATGATCATATGATTAAGGAACTTAGACATCTTCTGAGTATCTCATAGTTGTTAAAAGATAAAGATAGGGGCTAGGCTTCGAAAAAAGTAATAGAAAAGATCCAAATAGTACCTTGCATAATAGTGTTATAGAGGCATCAGAAGTGCATTGCACAAGGTTTATAACCTAGGGTCTTAAAGAAGAGGATATTGAAAATAGGATTGGACTAGAGTTGCTTTCTAGTAATGTAGACAAGAATTAGAGATCTTAAATAAATGAGTTCATAGAGTAGGCTATGAATGGTGAACATGTCAATGATACTTCAAGATAGGCTTAGTTATGGGGTAGTATGGCTTCCTTGTATACATTGCACAACATTTTTAAGGAAATCATAAGTTGTATAATACTCTTTAGGTATAAGTAGGTCTACAAGAGACCTTGATGAAATAAGATAGGTGACTTTCAAGATATGCGTAGTGTGTGAGGTAGTATGGGATGCTTCACTGACTGCACAGTATGCTTTGAGTTGGCCTAGGGCATAGTGCTCTAATGACATGATGAACTTAGGTAAATAATTATGAAAGTGGTATGATCAGAATGAACCAAAAAGACATACTAGATTTGTAGCAGTATGAGATGTTAACCTTTGCCTTGCACTAGTATACTGTGAGGTAGCTTGTGAGGTAGTTCACTTGAGTAGAAGACAATCAAGTAGTATTAACTCTTATGTAGTTTTTTTTTTTTTTTTTTTTGGGGGGGGGGTGGGGGGGGGGGGGGGGGGGTGTTTTTTTGTGGGGGGTTTTGTGTTTTTGTTTTTTGTTTTGGTTTTTTTTGGGGTTTTTAGTGGGGGGGGGGTGCGGTAGGAGGCGGGAAGAGGCGGAGGATAGACAGTGAGCTTAGGCTTTATCTCGTATGATTATCTATATTGTTGACCAACCGTGAATATTTCTGTTGGTGGGATAGTGGCCATACGTAGGACAAGCGGACTAAACCACAGGCCTACACGTGTACAGGTAGGGGCTTGAGGAGAGCAAGCGGCAGCAAGGGGAGGCTTCCAAGAGAGAGCATTGGGATCCGAGAGATCAGAGGACAGCGCTACTAGGAGGCGTTTAGGTGTTCTTAGCAAGGGGGTGAGAATTTTATGGGCTCTGACCAAGACTATTGTACTCATGATGTCTAGATGGTACTGAGACTATGTTAGAAGTTTATGAAATGACTTCTTCCATATGTTTTTGAAAGAAACTGTTTTAATCCACGATCTTTTCATTTATTCATGAAAAATGTCTATGAGTCTTGTACCAGACCATTAGAGGTCAGTACGGCCGTTTTCTATCTAAGAATGACCTAACTTCAAGGGTTAACATGCGTGTCCTATAGAAGGCAAACAGAGGTTTAGCTTGGGTAACTTGTTAGAGAGTACTTAGTATCGGATTGGTAGTATGGGATGCTATCCTACATGACCCAAGTATATTGAACTACCTATGAAATGACCCACTACATTATGTTTTATCTTGAAGTGCTATAGTTTTCCTTCTATGACATGATGACTTAAGATGAGGTCTCTTGTGATAATGAAGTAGTATCTATTAGATACTCCTAAGATGACATGAAAAAGATACGTGACTTCAAGATATGCTTTGTGAGTACATGGGATCTCACCATGCCTGAACGAGTATACTTGAGTGGCCTAGGCGAATAGTTTTCATATGAATGCTTACTTTAGGTCTTAATATGAAAGTGGAATATGACAGAATGACCAAGAGAATGTATGCCTATCTTTGGTAGTATTATGGGATGTACCTTTTTGCCGTGCACAGTTACTGGAGGTGGCTTGTGAAGGTACGATCATTTGATTAAGAAGGACAATGATGGAAGTATGAAACTCTTTTATGCTCTTAGGAGCTTTATTATGCTTATGTTTATTCATGTTCTTCTTAAGTGCTTTATCTCTACGATTTATCTATTGTTGACTAACCCTTCGAGTAATCTTTATGTTTGGTATGATAGTTTCCCATACTTAGTACTTATCTTACTAACCTATTGCGTACATGGTGTCCCATGTAGGGCATTTTGGTATGAGTTCTTCAAGGTATATTTTCCATAGGCTTCGCGAGGAAATAAGATTGTAGTCTCATAGCATCCGCGACATCACAGTAACGTGTGTTGGGCTTTTATATTCTTTTCATGTTTAGAGCCTTTTTATGGGGATTTGAACCAAGACTATTGTAACTCCATGATGTCCATAGATGGTTTTTTGAGACATATTTAGACCGATTTATAAATGACGTCAGCATTATGTTTTTTAAAGAAAAAGTTTTATTTCCCGTGTACCTTTCGTATATAATGCAATGAATGATGTCTAAAGGCTAGTTACAACACTTCGAGAGGGTCAAGTGCATTGCCGTTGCATTCGCGAAGACCATATTCTTCTAGGGAATACTCTCAGGTCGTGCAAACATGGTAGTAGAACTAATGTTATGAAATCGTCTTAGTATTTCTCAAAACACGTCTAGTAGAATCGATCATCGGTATGGTCCGACACACCTATGTTTAGGAGACTATGGGATTCTTAGGAAAGTTTCCCGTTCTTTTCATTCTTCATGTCGTTCCCTAGATCTATAAGCTCTCTATCTTATCCCTTTTTCCGATGGTATTTAGGATGTCATTATTTGTATAATGGTTATGCTACAAGGGTTAGGGGGAGAAGGTTGGGTTGAAAATGCGCCAATATGTCTAAGTTATCGTTGATAGAGTTGAGTTTTGGGATGTGATGTTGTTTTTAGTATGAACATGTGATGTATGGTTCTTGATGTTGGTAGAAGATATGATGTGTTTTGAGGTATGTTGATAGCTTGGCGGAATAGATTGATTGAGTACTACCAAAGTAGAGTGAGTCAAATAATCTCCCTCTAAGAAGGGTGGAATTGTATAATTAAACCATGGTTAATGTCAACCTTGGGTGAAGATCGGAATTTTAGGTGAAAAAATGTTTAGAAAGGAGTTAGTATAGACTTGCTCCCAATGGTGAATGAGGTTGGTATGTATCCTGTGTGCATAAGCTAAGGAGTGCTTGGGATTGTCACCATTAGTGGTGTAGTTTTTAATAGAAGTTTAGTTCTTGTTTTTTTAGGCTCATGTAAGATTATAAATGGTTCCTAGTGACATTGCCCCCAAGGCTCTGGATTACAAGAAGAGAAGGTAATCCAAGTTGTCTTCTAGTAATGGTGAAAGTGTTCCTACAGCCAAAATATGTTCTATGCTTTACAATCCAAGGGATGATCAAAATGATCTCCTTTATATCCCTTTCCCGGTATGTGCTTCTTTTCAAGAATTTTTATGATTATGATTTGCTTTGCTGTTTTTTATGTTTTCTAATGATGAAGAATTTGATGTTAGCACGATATTTGTGGCTGTTCCCAAGTGGGGGATAAGGGAGCCCTTTTATATTCTTTATATGATATGTGTAGTTATGATTAGCTTGGAATTGTAATTTTTTCTTGATTTGGGAATGTGCATTTAGGTATAATGCTAGACAATGGCTTCTAGTCTAGAATATAGTTGCCTTTAATGAGTGATTAAGAAGGTTCATTCCGGATGAAGTTTCCCAAGTGGACCGATATTAATAGGACCCAAATTATTATGTTTGAAATAGAGCCTAACATGTGTTCATGAGCTTTTAAGGTTCTAAAATGACAATTATGGTGTTTGTCACATCCAGGAGGCACCTAGATGTAACCTTGTCGTCGTCCCGAAGAGGACTAGGACTATAACCTCTAACATTCGTCATTAACATTTCATAGGTAAATTAGCGAAAAATTAGAACTTTTCTTTACTTCTACATTGAGTTTATATAGACCTCTACATACACATAATATCTATATCTAGTATATACCGACCGTTCGTATATGAAATTACTTAGTCTTCTACTTTTTTTCATATAGATATATAAAATATAACGTAGTCCCTCAATCGACTCTCTCTCATAACCATCTAACACGAGTATAACAAATTGGGGCCTACCATGCATCATACACATAAACCCGTTATTAGGCCATACAATGTTTATAACTTAAATGAAAAGGACGGAACATAAGAGTCTTAAAACTATAAAACACTTTCACAAGTTTGATAATGGCATTGCCCTCAGAAAGTGAGGACCTACACAACTTGGATAATTTAGAATTTCCAAGTCTTTTCTCAAATTCATCTCAAAGCCCTTCAACTACCAGAACCTAAAATGTTGGGGAAAAAAAAAGAATGTGGTTGTACACCACTTGTACAAGTATGATAACCACATGCACACATATCTGCAATCACGCTCAAAAGGGACATTTTCATTAAAACATGCTTTTGATTTACAAAATCTTATGCACACTCAAAAGACCATAACCAATCATAAGACATAATTATAAGTTATAGGAATGTACATCAGAAAGACAACAATGCTAAGTTCTAGTTAAGCAAACTTCATACTCATCGAATACCTCAGTAGCAAGCAACTCTATCATCAATTAAATAACACTTTCATAAACCGTAGGCAAGCAACTCTATCATAAATTGATAACTCAATAACATGAATAAGAGGTACATTCAACATACACTCAAAGCAAGACCCATTATGTATGACCCTCTTTAATCCACTCCGCAATGACTGAGCAAAGCCCCATAACCTTTACTATCAAAGCAACCTAGCAAACCATACCATGTCCAAATTCACATAACATACATTAAACTACATATATCATAAATTTAGGCATAAGACAAATACACTGTCTGAGAGAATCAACTCACGTAGTGTGCCTTATCATGTAAATCATCAATATGTATACATTTACATTTATGAGCGATATAATACATAACGAACCCCTCTTAAGATTTCCATCACGGCCACTATTGTAATGTCTAGGCAAGTCCCATGGCCCCTACGTGACTAAGCTAAAACCCCTTAGGAAAAAAAGGGGGGTAGAAGGTGAATTGGAGCCTATCATCTTAGTTCAGTTAAATCTTTATTGATTTTTACCCTGAGACCATCTTTCCCTTAACCAACATAGACCACATGAAGCTAATGTTGATTTCGGTGTCATGGAACCCTACACTAAAAGAAAGGAACACTACTGTGAAGGTAGTACTAAAATATTGAATCATGAACTACGTGATCCGTTTCTAGTATTCCTACGGGGGAAACATAGTTTAATAAGAACTAGAGATATGCTTTGGATCCTCTTCAGATACATTCATTATCATCTCCAATCTCAAAGTAACATTATGATCTAACCTTCCCTATTTGGTAAGGGACACTCTCACTCTAAGTTCCCTCAGTGCTAAGCTATAGTTCCTTTTTGAAATGCTTTAATTATACATTTATAATCATCATAGATGAATGTTAAAGGTTCAATAGGGTCTATCCCTTGTATAACATCATCAGTTATAGCTTAATAAGAATTTGCATGAGTATCCTTCATGTAAACCCTCATATATGAATTAACATATCCCTCATCATCACGTCATAATAAGGCCACATTAATTTCCATAAACACCTTGTATCATTTCATTCATCTTAATCTAATCGCATCACTAGTCCTAGACATCTCAATCGCATCATACCATACCTCAAAGCTTTCACAAGACATACGTCATTGACCTACATATCAATCCCAAGCTATCGTAATGGAAGTAAAGGAAGCCATAATCATGTCTTACCATCAAACACACCATTTAGATCTCCATATTAGGTTGTAGTAAAATCATCATAGTGATTAACACAAGAATTATTCAATTAACATCATCACTATCCAATTTAACTTCATTCATATCTGATGGGTTAGGGGAGAAGGATCAAACATAAATTCTTCATCAATTAGATCCAGTCTCAACCAACACATTCTTAACCCTAATTAATCCATAAATGCATTAGAATATTAAAAACAAACTGACGAATTCATACATTCGTCAAATTCCCGTCACTTCATAACCAGATCCAAGAGTTGGGGGATTTGGGAAAGGAACATGAACTATATGAAGTCGTATCAATTAACATAAATAAACAATAATCTACACATAATTAGTCATAGCACCACATTTTCATCAATTTGAATTTAGAAGGAACCCATTAGATTGGGGAAAACCCATGGAATTGGGAATTTTTAGAAAATCAAATTTGAAAGGTCTCTTGGGGAAGGAATGCCAAGAGTAAATAACCCATACTTAATGAGATATCACAAAATTGAAGTGAAATCCTAGAGCCTTTTCTTCAATTGAGGAATTTGAGAGAGAGAAAGTAGAGAGAGATTAAGCTTTTTGGCTTTGTTTGGGAATTGGGTTGAAATGATTAAAAATGGTATAAAAACTAATCCTAATCAATATATAGTCACCCCTAAATTATGCAAAAAAAACAAAACACCCCTCACTTAAGATTAGTCTTTTTGTGAAGGTCCAAATGCCAATTCATATAATTTTTCGTGAACCTGGAAGTGAGCAACCCACCCTACCTGGGAAGTGGCTCCGCGCCTTGCGAGTTAATTCCCATTTTTATTTCTAAAAAGTGATTTGAGGAAGTTAGGATGTCCATGTGGATGTGCGTTGCACCAGCCCTTTGGATCTTGACTCATGCAGGCTGCATTTGCCAACCCACCCCCACATGTTGGTGTCCTCTCTCAAGGACCCTTCTGGTGGTTCTTAGGGCGTTGTTATTGGATGTGTAGACACTATATCCTACACTCTATGTATCCAAAGTTTTTGTACAATTTTGAACCTCCGTAACCTTCACCAACTTAGCGACGTACTAGTTCAACTTAGACTATCTGGCCCCCCCGGACGTCATGGACGTTTCTTGACGTCTTACCTAAAATTTCCCCGATGACTTATAAATCTTATTTTAAGTCTTAAATAGTTTAATCACACTTAAATCAACTTGTGAGGATCTATCTTAGTCCTTGACATTTTGGAGTGTTTTACATTAATCCCCCCCTTAGGAACATTTGTCTTCGATGACACAACTTTTTTTTTAGAAAATGGGGAAAGGATATACTCAAGACTAGCACCTAACCAACAATATACAATATCCATATGATTACAACTTAAGGAGTGTTGCACAACTCCATTCAACATATAATCATGGCTTAAACCAGTACCTAGAACATTAACTTCCAACACATAAGACCCTCCAATTACAACAGAGGAATTTCTTCTCACTTACAATATGAGCTAACATATAATTTAAGAGTCAATTATGACAAATTCTTTTCTCAGCTATCAACATGATTCAATTTCATTCATAAGCAACAACATACCAAATCTACAAATGCAAATCAAGCAAAAGAGCAATTTTCCATTATAGTTGCATTTATTAGCATAAACCTTGTTATCATATATAATGCATATCTCGCAACACGTCAAAAGTCATTACTCATTATTTTCATTATTAAAATAGGATACTTACTTTAATGATGAATAATGAGGGTACAGACTCATAATCGGCCTCGACCTCCCATTTGCACCCGCACACCCTCACTAGGTGATTTCTTCCATAACACCTTTACGGAAGCCACCTCCTTTTTTCTTAACTTACTACTTTCTTTTCCTATCAAGGATTTGAACGGACCTCGTCATAGGACCTGTTTATCCTTCACACCAATACCCTCATTATGACGTATAGACTCGGGATCACTTGATACACCTTCTTAAGCATAGTAACATGCAAAACCGGATGAACCGTGCCATTACTAGGTAGCCTCAACCATCTGGCAATCTTACCGAACTCTTCAATTTTCATAGGTACCCACATAACGAGGACGCTCACTTTTCTTTCTTCCAAATCTAACACCTTTCATAGCAAAATTTTCAAGTATCACATTATCACCTCTTCAACTCTAGTTCCCTTCGTCCTAAATCAACATACGACTTTTTGCTTCTATCTTTGTTTGCAAACCAGTTTCCTTATAATATAAGCCCTTCTCCAAGAACAGTAGTTATCAAATCAGGACCCAAAAGTGAAGATTCACCCACCAACCACCAATGAGATCTACATCTCTAACCATCAAGGCTTAGAAGAGCCATATATATAGATGAATGTACTATTGTTTGTAAGCAAACTCCACCAAAGCACAAGCTTAATCCCAATTTCCCTTGAAATCAATGATACTAGCTATAAGCATATCTTAAGGTTTGAATATACACGTCGCTTGACTCAACCATTTGGGGATGAAAAGCGGTGGCTTAACTTCACCTTGGTACACAACGCTGGTTGGGAATGACCCTCGTCAAACCTAGATGTGAATGTGCACCACTCTCCGTATGATGGATAACGGAATATCATGGCGACATACAATCTCATCACTGAAGATCTTTTCATAATCCGTCGCCAAATAGGTAGACTTTATGAGAATAACCTGAGTCGGAATATGGTCAACCTATCCGACCACTCATATAGACTCATATTGCCTTTTGTTTCCGAGGCAACCCTACCACAAAATCCATATTTATTCGTCCCATTTCCAAGTAGAACTGTTCTTGAATAAAGATACCCAACTTTTGTTTTGTTCGGCTATCACTTGTTGGCAATTTGTAACAACACTTAAACAAAGTATGCTATGTCCTTATTCAAACTTCCCACCAAACATTCTCTAAAGTAATGGTAACTCTTTCTCGAACCTGAATGAATGTGTATGTGACCCCCATGACCTTCCTAAGATCGGTTTTCCTTAAACGTCATCTCCATGAGGAACACACAACCTCTTGATACCTCAAGACACCATTGCCCCAAGAGAAGACTCATTAAGCTTACCAAGACCCTATTCATCAAACTCCAATCATGTTGATCAAGGTTTTTTGTTTAGACTGGTCATCTCCACCACCAATGATGACTCAGAGTTATGATGGACCATAAAACCACCATTTGGAGAATCTTCCACCTTACAAACCAACTATCAACCTATGGAAACTCTTCACTAGGTCTTTCTTGGCTCCTCTACATGAGACAACTACCCATGCTCATAACTTAGAGCATATACGCAAACCACATGGCTTGCGATGAGATAGAGAACACTCTGGTCGTAATCCTTCACAATTTCAACACCTCCTTTTGGGATTCAACTACTTTTGAGTAAACCACATTTGGAACTCTTGTGTGGGCATAAACTTTACATGAACACATACAAGTAATGCCTCCATATTTTTCAAGTAAAAACACACCGCTAACGCAAGCCCCACAAGTTGGATAGTTCCTCTCATTCCCTTAATTGCCTAGAGGCATTGTCCTCTACTTTTCCCATATTTTCATCAAGCACAAACACACAACCCTAAACCCCCTCTGAGATGCATACAATATACACGAAACCTTTGTAACCCTCCGGTACTCGTCATCAACAGAAAGCAGAAGTACGCCTATCTTTCAAAGATTTTGTAAGGGGCTTCTCTCACATGCCTCCTACCACTCAAATTCTTACTTCTTTTGGTCACAGTAGTCACGGGAGATGATATGGACGCAAAACCATCACAAAACTCCCATAATGACCCCTCTCGACCCAAGAAACTTCTAATATCGGTTTTGGAGTCCATTTGTCTAGGACAATTCTTGACCTCCTCGATTTTCCTTGTGAGTCACCTCAACTCCTTCAAGGGAGAGATAGGAACCAAGACATGCAACCGGACCTCAGCCAAAACTCACCTTTTCTATAGTTGGCAAATAATTGGTTCTCCTAATCACTGTACAACCACCACCACTCAAATGGTCCATATGTCACCCCTCATTTTTTGAACATACACAAGATGTCCATCAATGAAGGACATGACACTGAATCAGGTATTTGAACACCCTAACTAATTTTTTCCTGAGATCCCATTATACGCCTGGGCATTAGTGAGACAAAAGGACATTCTAAGAACGCATAGTACCAGATCTAGTCCTAAAAATGTCCTGTTTTTGTCTGTATATCCTCACCTCTCAACCTAAGTTGGGGGGGGGGGGGGGGGGGGGGGGTGATAAACCTGATGTCAATCAATATTAGAAAAGTTAAGCTGCTCTTTGGAGTTGATCAAACAATTCGTCTCGCGATGGAGAGGATACTGTTCCTTATTGTGACTTATTATTTTTTTTTGTAATCATGCACGTTCTAGAAACCATACCTTCTTCTTCAACAATAAACGCAACCCCCCTTGAGCAATACAGGTCTAATGAAGCCTTTGTCTCTAAATGCTTTGAGTTGAGCTTTCAACTCTTTCAGTGTCCGTGGCTGGAGCATCCGTAAGGAGAATTGAAATGGATTGTATCTGTAACAAGTCGAGACCAAAATCAATTTCCTATTCGGGAGTAATACGAGGAAGATGATTTCGAAAGCCCTCCAAAAATTCCTCACTAGGGAACCCTCAATGGGAAATTTTCGTAGTCTAAACGTTTTACTCTCACAATGTTGGTATAAACAACCCTTTGGAGATCAGCCTTCAAATCCGTTGAAAAGAAATGTGATACGACCGCCAGGGAATAAAATTTGCCGCCCTTCCCTCTAAGACAGGTTCATTGAAAGGTAAACTTTACCACCCTAGTCCCTACATTTATTGAATCAAACAAGTCAGCACCACTACATACCAAAAATCTTTAAAATCAACCATAGCAAGTTCTATAAGTTCAACATAAGTACTCATTGACAAAATTATTGGATAGTTTCTATATCCCTCTGTGCTTACAAATTCAACCACCATGATAGACACCAAAAAAGGTTCTTTAGAATATCATGCAAAATTTCATAAATTTTAGCTACTAGAGGAGTAACAAAAATAATGTAGCACCCGATCAAGTTGTCGCATCCAAAACCACAACCTAGAAGATATGACTTCTTGAATATCACCACCGGCGTACTTGACCTCGCAAAGGTCTCGTCAAGCCTTTTGTATCGTTCATCATATTACACATATGAAAGTAGTATCGGAATAAAATGTTCATACGAGTTCATAAAACATCTTTTCATATAAATCATTGAAATGGTAAGTCGCAACATATGCCATTCTTAGACTCGAAATACTGGGGACACGACCCATACAATACTAAGTAGAACAGTACTTCGTCTATTACAAGTATTTTAAATAAAAACATATATATGTCCTCTAGTCAGTTGAAGACATACTTTCAACATTTCTTGAATGACTCTACAATCCATGCTTTGCCTCACGATCCTCTCACCTTTCACCTACAACCTTTAAGATATACAAAAGTATGGAACTGTACAACACTTGTACTAATAAACGACCTATGCATAAAATCCATGTGAAGAACATTTTATTAGAAACATTCTCTTTTTCATTAAACATCATATCCTAATCATACAATAAAACTTTTTACCACCTTAGAAACACAATCAGAAAACATTTAAGAAATTTAGTACATTTTAATGAAAATCTATAGAACCTATCTTTGCTGTACATGAATTCCTTCATAACATTACAGTGATTCCTTAACCTCACCTTAGACACCTTGTAGAATATAACTCCCCTCACCAGCCTCCAGAGACATTAAGTAGTAACAAAGAGAGACCACCTATACAACCTCGCTAGGCACGCCACAATGATCTTTAGACCATCTATATAAGAATATGACACAAATACATCAAACATATACATGAGACGTCCTACCCAAGGTGTATTCTAAGTCTTCACTTAATTGAGATGTGAAGCGACCACCCATACAATCCCTTCACCACCGTCTTAAGAGAGAATCCTATAGTCTACTTAAGATAGAATAATTCTCACGCAATACATTATTATATAGATATATGACACTCTCCTTCTGAAGGCTTCAAAAGACTTACTTAAGTAAATAAGAAAATACCCGTCCATGATTGACTCCTTCAAGATTACCTAAATAACTCCTTAATACTACCTAAGGTTTAGATCAAGTCCACATATCCACATCTAACCCTACCTAGAGCCATTCTTAAGACTATTAGGTAAGATGTGAAGTGGACCATTTCTATGCCTCCCCCCTCACACCTTAACTAGACAACCCTTCAATACTCTCAGATAGTAATAATCATTTAAATGCTGTCTTACTTTAATTTGTTTACATTCATTAAGTTCATTTAAGACCTTCATCACATAAGAGACATTCAAGCAATGGTCTTTTGGACAAGACCTAGAAATCTCCTAACACTTCAAGCTTATTTGGCAATTTCTAGATTAGCTGTCCATACCACCACCTAAACCTCATAGAACCTCTCTAATTAGAGGTATCCCATATGTTTCGAATAGGCAATAACCGACATAGACATGATAGCAAGATATGATTCCCAAGGCAGACTTCTTCTGACCTTACTCCGATGAGGTGTTCTACTTGCCAGGGTAGAACTAGGACACATCCATTTAGGCACATGTTTTTGGGAAATATGAAGGCTGTTAACGCACTCTATTCGTATTCTCATTAGATACATTGTAACTCTAGTCTTCCTTCTAAAGTAGAGTTCTTCTTATGACATAATCCTCGTGCTAACCTTTGATGTCATAGAGTAATACATTACAGGTTTATACAA